>VZTZ01050758.1:772102-786367 GCA_013400955.1 Drymodes brunneopygia
GGTCCCGGGCAGTAAACACTGGCCTTCTCTCTAAAACGCTACACAGACTTAATCGTTTGAAAATAGATGGATATAAAAATGTGTATCGATCGTGTATCGTAGCGGAAGCTGGGAGAGTCCGGAGAAGAGGAAGCTCAGCTCAGGGGTGACCTTACCGCTCTCCACAACTCCCAAAAAGAGGCTGTAGCCAGGTGGGGATCGGCCTCCCCTCAAAGCAGCCACCGCCAGGACANCCAATGCCTAATCACCCCTTCTGTGGAGAAATTCCTCCCGATGTCCAATCCAAACCTCCCCTGGCGCGCCTTGAGGCTATGTCCTGGGAAAAGAGGCCGATCCCCACCTGGCTACAGCCTCCTTTCAGGTGGTTGTCGAGAGCGATAAGGTCCCTCCTGAGCCTCATCTTCTCCGGGCTGAACACCCCCAGCTCCCTCAGCCGATCCTCACAGTACTCACCCTGCAGACCCTTCACCAGCTTCGCTGCCCTTCTCTGGCCTCTCACCCCCGTGGTACCGCCCACCGCACAGCCCCCGGTGCCAGAGGCCGAGCCGAGACCCGCCCGCAGGCGGAGGGCGAGCGGCGAGGAGACCGCGGGAGCCGCTGGCGGCCGCGCCCCGCGCTGACCCGCACACGGCCGGGGTCGGCGGACAGCGTCGGGCTGCANCCAGCCGGGGAGGTGGTGCAGTCACCATCCCTGGAAGTGTACAAGGAAAGGCTGAACGTGGCACTCAGAGCCACGGTCGGGTTCCCACGGTGGTATTCAGCCATGGGTTGGACTCGATGTCCTCAGAGGTCTTTTCCAATGTGACCCTGGGAGCCGTGTTGTACTTTACATCAAGGTTGAAAACTGGGGCATAGAGCTCAGCACACAGGCCTGAATGCTTATTTCACAAAACCAAAGCAAACACGGTAGTGTCGAGACAGGAGGATCCTACTTGGGAAGTGTAGTTCGTGGTTATCCAGTTGCTGTAAACTATGTGTCTAAATAGGTCACGTTATGGCAGGACAGGAGGATAAGGAGGAGGAAGTATAACACTGTCTAGTCAGAGCATATCTTTGGAAAGGAAAACCCAGCTTCACCTGGGGGAAGGCAGGCACAGTTGGATTATTAAATTGCCTGTTACATGTTCTGCAAAGTTAAATTTGACAGTTGTTGCTAAGGCTCTGTAGCAGGATGTTGGCCTGGAATACCAAAACAACTCGAACAATAACTTTTGGAAGTTATCTGTGGTAAATGAAGAGGGGGTCATCGTGTTGCTTTTGGTGCTCAATAATGCTGAAACTAGTCTGACTCATCAATCTTGAAGTTAAACATCCTGATAGTGAGATGAAGATGTGGCAGACCTGGTAAAATACCCAGATAAAGAAACAAATAAGTGATATTGCTGATAATTTATCTAAAGTTGGTGAGCTGACACAGCCAGCCTGGAGACCTATGATTGACAGTCAATAACTTTGTACTATAAAAGCCCAGTCCCAACATACTCCTTCTTGGAGTGTATGTGTGGAGATTTCTCCCTTGACTCCAGATGCTGCTCAAGGTTACTCCTCATGACTGAGCAAAAGAGATTAGTCCACAGTCCTTGGTATGGGTGAGTAACATCATCTCTACTTAACTGGTTTTTTCCCTAGCTTTAATACAATTGCTTCAAAATAACTGCTTCAATATCACATCATAGTGCACTATAATAGCTGTTCTGCCTCCTATACTGTGTAGTATATAATTCTGATTAAGATCTTTTTGTCCAGTCATTACCATAATAAATCATACATATTTATATATCTGCTTTGCCATCTTTAAATCCTTCAGGACAAAGTTGTATAAAGGTTCATTTACACCTCTATAATCCTTTACATATAAACCACTGACAGTCTGGGGCTAAGACTGGATCCAGCCACATCCAGGCTCATCTCTGAGGATTTTAGGAAGCAAGGGGGCCCTGTCTGCACCTCGTGACTCAATGGGAAGGGTGCTTTAATAAACTTTGTGCACTGCTAGATATACTTTTGTTAGTGATCAGCTTTTGTACATGAACAGTATTAACACTTGACATCTCTCTGTGGACATTTACACACTGTGCACTTACCTGTAAGAGCAAAAATAATTTGGTATACCCCACTTACATTCTTTATGTTCTAGTGAAAAGAGGACACACACAGAAATCAAACCAAAGATTACCACTCTGTTAGCAGGGGAAGCATTATCTTTCTCTGCAATATGCATGAACAGCAACATAATAAAATAAATATATATTTCGCAAAATGAAATGAGAAAAAAAGCACAGCAATATGGAAGAGATACAGAGTAGAAGAAATTGCAGTCCTACGTAACCAGAGTATTTTCCTTCTCTTCATCGGGAATGCCTGCTCCACATCAGCCTATTTCATGAGCATTTTGAGGAATGCTCTTGCACATTCGAGAAGGCATCTATTCACAAACGAAACTCTCAACATGCAGAAAGTGAACATTAAAAGAGAAAGAAGGATACAGAAGATGTAATGTCTCCTTCACAAAAGAAACCTTACACTAAATTTTTCAGCAGGTTGCCTGGCCCACAGATCAGACCTCCCCTGTTTAAATCCTACTGACCAAATTTGTCAGAATGTACTACTTCCTTAGGGCATCATTCATGCACCTTTTTAATGGGATCTTTCTTGGTGGAAGAAGGTAAGAGGTATGATTGTAGCTATTAAATTAGCATTAGGATAGTCAAAGTCTTGAAGGATTGGGTTATCTTTTACCAGTTCCTGAATACAAAAGTCTTTCAAATAACTTTTAAGTAGTCACACTGCGTACAGCAATCAAAACATGAAGCAAATTCATTAAATGAGATAGTCTGTTTTCTCAAAAAAGTCTAAAGACAACTAGAAGACATTCATCTCAGTGGCTGCACCAAAGAAAACTAATGCAGAAATGGACTTATATTTTTGTTCTTAAACAAAATAAACATAGAAACAAAAAAGTATAAAGAGCCAAAGGAATATTACAGATGACAAGGGCTTCCCCATCCTCTTCCCACAGTGTAAGAGTCCTTTCCATGTCAAAGCTAAGTCAAAAGCAGTAGTCACTGAAAAATGGAACTCAATAGACAAATACATGATGGGATGAGGCAAGACTTGATCAGTCTCTTAGGAACAAGTGATTTGCCATGAGGGCAGTACAACCCACAGCTCAACAGTGATGTCTTGTAAACAATAAAATGAAGTGCTTCATTCTGCGCCTTGTGGTTGTCTACAGATGCTGCTTTCCTACCTTGCCAACAGGACATTTCAACGATTTGGAGAGCAGCACACCTGAAGAGCCAGAGGTTCCTCTCTTGCTGCTGATTATATGCTTTAAAAGTCACTGCTAAAAGTTTCTGGATGTGCTGCTTCCCAGTTCTAAAGCCCTTTATGCAAAAGCCTGAAGAGGGAACAAACCAAAGACACTTCATTAAAAGAACACTAGCTAAAGACTTCTGGAAGATTTAATCTCCTCCATCCCTATCTAATGGAAAATGGGCTACATAAACATAGCAAGCCAATGGCCAGCAGCTAACTTACAATGCACTTGCAGCCAACAGTGTCCATATCCCACCCTTTATTACCTTTAATGCCAAAGGCCTGGGATGACTCTAGTTGCCATATGAAACTCAAGAGGAAAACCCACATTGGCATTTTGTCCTGATATACCTATCTCCTGCCTGCTGGTGGGGATGGCCAAGTTCTCAAAAGGCTTGGGACATTCCCTCTGCTGCCTGAAATAAGGGAAGCTGATGTAAACATATAATTCACTAAGAAAGGGCAATGATACAATACAAACTATTTCATTACACTGAGCAGGTCACAAGTTACCAGGGACGTTTAGGGTTTGTCAATTAGCCAGCATAATGGCAGTCTGTTCTCTCACAAACCCAATTTTGTTTTAGAGATCAAGCTTCTGTGCATTCATTTGAAAAACAAGATCCTTCTTCCAAATGCTGCTAGTTTACAGCTCCAGGCTCTTCACAGGTCCTTCCAGGTGCCCAGTCCACTCCTCCAGCAGCAGCCAACCAAACACCATTAGGTTGGTTCTGGGCAGCACACAGGCAGTGAGTCTGCAGTAACAGTGTTCAGATAACATAGTAGCTTTCAGTGTAGGAAGAATCCTCCTCAGAGTCCTCACTGTCACAACTGATCACAGAAAAAATGGAGTAGGTGGAAGAAGGGACACCGCTGTCACTGTTTGTGGCTTGTTTCGCCACCACATTCTGTTTCCCTGCATTCAAAACACACAGATACAAAAGTTAGCTGTGACCACTGTCCCCACAAGTGCTAAATTACTACTTGTCTTTGAAATTATATTACAGCTTCTCACTGTCAGTTTGCAATATGTCTTTCAAGCTGCAGGACATAAACCTTTTTCTTTTTAGTTTTTAGCATAAAAGAGCAAAGGTATGGGGTTTATTTGTTTGCTTGTTTTCTTAAGTGTTCTAAGGTGTTCTATATGTCTTTTCCTACTGAGGTAACACAGATGAGGAGGAGACATTCTCCACCCCTTCACAGGCACACAACTGGCAATGGAATGGAAGTGACTAACTATTACAGTGCCTTCCCAGGTAAGAGAGGGAAAGAAAAATGTGGTAAGGGGCTCTCAAACAAGTAGTGATTGGTCAGGACACTTAGAGCCTCATCAAAAGCTTCATCTGTTTAAGACTGCAAGCTGTCCTTCTGGTGCCGAGGCTACTAAAACTCTTAGAAAGGTTTCTTGGAAAGCCCTGACAGCTTTTCAAGTGCTACTTGCAACATTATTCTTCTCTCAGCAGGTATATTTCTTAGGAATTAATTTTAAATAGGCAAAAGGTTATCTTCATTTCAATATAAATGTTGCCATCACTGCACAAAAAGAGGCACAGAAACCATTTCACCTTCCAACTGAAGCATGTCACAGTGAATCTAAATGATTTCCTATTGGTAGTTATTTCTGAAGGTAGGCTATGAACTCATCTACTTTTTGTTCAAACAAGGATGAAGACCATTGGTTTAGCACACAGTGGGCTTCAGTGAAGGCACCACTTCAGCTAGTGACCATTAGCTACCTGATGAGACACTTCAGGGGCACTGTGGCACTCTGCAGATGCATGTATTGCACAAGGGCTACCTCAGTTCTGCACAGGTATAAAAGCAATTCCTGTAGCTGAGACAGGTAGCCTCTGAGCAGTGCAGCATTTCCTGAGGGAATCATACTGGGAGGGTTACACAGGTTATCATTTCAGGCTTGAACTAGCACTGCTCAGTGATGTCATTCTATGTCACCATGGCGCATCTGAAAGGTTTCAAAAGCACCTTTCTTTTGGTAAAAGGCTTGATACATTGCAAAATTAAGGATCACGCACTCATCTCTATGAAGGGAAAACAAGACAATCACTTAAGGGAACACAGCAATTGACATTTAAGGGGTAGCAGGAACAGACATTTACATTTCAGCACCTAGATACCAGTGTCAAGTGCTCTAGAAACGAATTTAGAAGAAGGAAGCAGATTAGGAATAACCCATACTGGAGTTTTTATTAAAGTAATCTCCATCATGCACAGTATTTTAGCAACAACTAGGCAAGATGCTATGCCTGTAAGCCACAGTGGCATTAATTGCACAAAAATAAATGTGTCAGAGCAACTGTCAGTTCAGCCACACACTTACATGATACACCAGTGTCTCTTCCAGAGATTTCCTACATAAATCTAGCACACAAAGAATTCAGAGCTCCTTGTCAGGTCTGCTGAGTTTCTGTAATTATGTACTCCACAGTTTAATCAAAACGGCCTGGTAATTTTTTCAAGAACTATTCTATGTATTCCTGCTTTTATTTAGTTACCTCTGTGAAAGAGCATAACCTTTAGCATGGTTACATTAAGTTGTCCTGCCAGACCATGGAATTCAGTAGAACTCTTTTTCCAAACTTTGTATTAATTTGATTTTACTGCAGCAAAACTAGTTGCTCAAGAGATCTCACTATTATTTTTTAGTGTTTCTGCAGCATTCCCTGAGCATCATCTTGGTATATAGGTGCCAAAGAAAGTTGTACAAAATAGATGGAATAAGAGATTGCACTGGTCATGCCACATCCACCCACCTCTCACCTTTCCGCTCTCTGATAAGGCTCAGGCGATGCTCTTTCATTTCCACATCCAGTTTTTCTACCATCCTGTTAATGCAGTTATCCAGCACCAGAGAGCGTGTCTTTGATTTGATCTCCTGCCTGCAGATGGGGCACTCCATTTTACGTTTAGTCCACTCGTTGATACAGTAGGAGCAGAAGCTGTGGGCACAGTTCAGAGTGACCGCCTGTGGAGTTCAGCAGAAGGATACTGGTCACAGCATGCTCCCACAGGCATTGGGGAAATCTTAGATGAGTATTTTGTGTAAGGAAAGGGACTGGAGAGCTCAAAGCCTTTAGAACCTTTGCAGGCGTCACACACAAACTCTCCCATGCCAGAGGTCAGGCCAGTTTTACAAGGTAGTTAATGAAGTCACTGGAAGTCGTAGGAAGTCAGAAACAGACAAACTGCGTTGGTTTTATTACAAGTCACCCCAATTTGAAAAGCATAAATTATGGAAAAACTCAGATACTGCAGAACAACATCTTAATATACTGAGAAATCAGAAATTAAAATTTCAGCTAGCTCTTAAATCATTATAACAAGGCTAACACATCAGGTTTCCCATAGTAAAAAATAATGTAGTGAAACGGACCTTCTAGCAAAATATGAACAAAAATAACAACCTACATGACAAGTACAGCGTATTAATTGTAGAATCAAAGGAAAACAGGCTAATTTCTCAAACAAAGAGTTTATCTGAACAATATAAACATCTCAACTTGATTGACTACTGTATCTCCCTTCCTTACTAACCTCTCCACATATCTAAACCTCAAACAGTCCAACTTTAGTCAGCTTAAAGCAAGGTCCACTACAAAATAATTCTTCCCCAAGCAGCTGTCAGCAGCAACTCGGAGTACCGGTTCAAAAACCCACACAAGAGCTCCAAACTTATGTACATTTTAGGATTAAGCACTCATGTCTATGCAGGCAGAGACATTAAAGCTGAGTTAGCTGTCAAGCAAAGGAGAGTCAGGGCAGATAGAATAGATTTCTGGAACAGCTCTTTCCCATAACTCACTGTGGGTCTGTTGGGACTGTTAAACAAGTGAAATAAGGAAAAAGGCTTCAATATTGCTTTAATAGAACTATGGAAAGCTTCTCAAGTCTTTTTCACTAGCAAACCCATACAGGTTTAAACATACCTCGATAAAGTGCTCAGAACAGATTGTGCACTGCAACTCATTCTCCAACACATCATTCATCTGATTCAACACCTCTTCTTTTTGGGCTCTCACCTTTTCCTTCTCCTCCTGGTGAAAAATACATGTGGTTGTGTATCAACAAAAAAGAAGGTTTTCCTCAATTGGCAGGAAGTGTGTGTGCAGGGGTAGAAAATCATACTGCTCATCTCCACATGTCAGGTGGAGTGGATATCTATTATATACCCAGATCTGTAACCTCTTTCCTCTTAGTAGTCTCAGCAGTATTGAGAATATTCCCACCCACTACAGAGAACTTGGAAGGAAGAACAGCAGCCATTACCAAAATTCCCTTCAGCCTAAAGGAACTACCAGCTGATCAATCTTTTCAGAATCTTTTTCAACCTGTTCCTGGTAAGAATTTGGCTTTAATCAATACTTTTTTTATGTCTGATATAAAAAGCAAATCACCCAACAGACAAAAAATCTCAGATGTTTAAAAAAGGAAGCATTAAAGTTTAAAACATTTACTTGCATTTAACAGCCCAATAATCTTTTTGTTTGCTTGTTAAATTAGGTTGATTATGCTAGGTACCTGCTCTATCTTCTAAAAATAACAGAAAAATTCATCTAATTGAAGCTATAGTTGAAACAGCAACAAATTTCCAAAGATGACATTAAAAACACAAAGCAGGCTGTCAGTGGTGGATAATGTGATGATTTCCAAAAGTAAGACACAGGAAAGGATCTCCTTACTTTCCACTCATCACTTTGCCTCAAGGGCAGGAAGAACTGTGGCTTACCTCATTCATTATTCAAATTCCATGTTGCTTCAGTCCTACACTCCCTGATAGAACTGCTGTCACACTGCAGTTTTACTTGAATGCACTTTATCTGAAAATTAAGCACCTCACTTTTCAAACACTTGGTTTTGTCAGTGGGTTTTTCTCCTGTTGTTTTTGGTTTGATTTTTTTATTTGTTTTTTAAAGAAAGGGTGCAATGGGCCCATTTCTCTTCCACAATGCACAGTTCAGGTGCTTTGGGCTTTCTTTATGATCAAGAATGATCTAGTAACAACTGTTTAACACTAATTTATGAAAATAGAAAGGTGCCTGCTCCCTCAGTGCTGGAAACCAGTCAGCTGCCACATCACAACACAGGAATTCTGCACTATAGGAAGCCAGGCAGAGCCAAGACAAATGTTAAATAAACCATTTCCTCTGCTGCAGCATATCATGTTTCACTTATGAATAAAACTAAGAATATAGTTATTCCTCACCTTGGTCTCTTCCAGTTCTTTATTCTTGGCTCGAATTATCTCCTCAAAATCTTTTTTACTACGATTCAGTTCTTCCATCAAAGCACGATGCTGTAACAACACCATTCCAGAAGTTATAAGAGTGCCATTATAAGCTATCCTATTAGATACATGATCATAGCCATAAGGTTCAGCATACTCATTTCTCTTCATCTCCTCCTAGAATATGAGCTGAGGTGTTAAGACAGCTTATCCTTAACTTAAAATTGGAATGCACTGCCAGTTATTTCTGACCTTTCCAGAGCCATCACACTTTGCGTTCCCTCTTCCAGGTTACTATTTCATTTCAGTTAGGTTTTACGGTCACCTAAGGCAAAGTCCTCGTCTGCTACCAAGAGGCCACAGCATTTTGAAAGATTTAAATATCTGAGTTATACAGTTAGACCAAATCTAGACTCATAATCACTTGCCTCTTGCAGAACCTGGGCCAGCTGCTCCTTCAGATTCTCTTCCCCTTGCTGCCACTTTTCTCCCTGGGTGGGTAAGAAGACGGACAAAAAAAAAAAGACTTGAAGAACGTAAGAGACAGAAAATTACTACTCTGCACTATTCTTTTTAGAGGATATGCTTAAAGCAACAACACTGATTTTCAACAAATGGCGAGATGTTCCGCTCTAGTGTTGCATGTGTACAACAGAAATTAGAGCTATCATTTACTGTGAAGAGTTAAAATGGAATGGATGTATCATTTACAGTTCCATATTTGGAATACCTCCAGTTATTCTAGCTCAAAAAGTACCAGCATATTCACAGAAGCAAGAGATCAGCAACAGCTTAAAAGCTGCAACTCTGTCTTGGAGCATGTTCAAAGAGGTCAAAGATACCTAAAGCTCCAGGTAAATTTTCCACTGTTTCCAAGGACACAGCTACAAACTTTCTGTACTTCTGATACAGGTACCTTGCCTTTAGTAGCAGACTTTGAGGAAGTAATGGATAAATCAGTCAACTCACTCCAATACAAATCTTTACTTTCTTTAAACCAGATTTTGAGCAGTCTCAAGTTCAAACAGATTTTGGTCTGTTACCAAAAAAAGCAACTTATGACATACACTTACTGCTTAGAGGTGCTTACAGATTGCAAGAAAGGGGTTTTTTCAAGTAGGAAAAGAATCTCCCTCCTTCCAGGGATTAAGGCATGCAGTATTTCATTGATTGTAAAGACAGTGCATTTACCATGCAAACTGGGCATTCTTTCAGCCATATACTGAGAGAAATTCACACTTGAAGTTACTGCTTTTCAACTTGTCCTCTCCATAACCATGAGAGATCAGCCAAAGACTTTCATTTCTTATTTAAAAGCATTCTTCTTTACCAACTGAAATGCTTTATTTTGACCTTTTTCTGAATTCCCCATGCAGCCAATTCTCTTCTGTCTCTGCACTTTCTTTTGGTACATGCACTGTGTTACATACTAAGTTAAATACTCCCATGAAAATTTTAGCAGGGGTAATTCACACAACCACTATTTATGTTACTGTAAAGTTCAAGAGCTATTTTGGATCAATGCCTTATACGAGGCATTCCATAAAAGTGAAGACACAGGCCAAAATTATTACCACCATTATACCTCTAGCATCTGCTGCTCTTTACAGAATGTTCTCTCTAGCTCTTCCACCTGCTGCTGCTGTTGCTCTTGTTCTATGCAGAGTTGGTTCTGCAACTCCTGCAGCTCCTGTTCCATCACCAAGATCTCCTTCTGATCACACTTCCTGCGCTTCTGCTTCACATTTAGAACCGCAGTCTGCTTCTCCTGCACTTTGACCTTTAATTTCATTGTGTCTGCTAGAGATTTCCTCAGCATTTTCAAGCCAGTCCATGACTCTGCAAGACCGGAGCCTTTCTGGTCCTTCTGGGGGACAGTCACAGCTTTCTTGGAGTGAATGGGGCTACCATGCACTGGACCACTATCCCCCTCACTGGGTCCAGGAGAGGGCAGCTTGACATCAATCTTCTCTGTTAGCCGTTTGGCCTCTTCTACCTGTCCCCGTGATTTATCCAAAGGTTCATTGTCACAGGACATTCTGTCTCTTTTGCATCTGGAATTTGAAGGGCCTTCTGATCCAGATGTCTCCAATTCCTCTGAACTAAATTTACGTTTAGTTCTTGAACTCTTAGTTTTCCCCAGGTCACTTCTTTGGGCTAGAAAGGGTCGGATTTTCTCCCATTCGTCTTTAATTACTTCATACTCATATTCAGCAGTCTCTCTGTTTTCCAAAGGCACTCCCAACTGGATACGGTCTCCTTCAGCAATAGGATAGACTTTTGATGGATCCAGGCGCTGTTTGTTAAGCCAGACTCCATTTAGACTCTGCCAATAAACACAGAATCACCAAAGTTTAATATTTAGTTACAGAGTCCTCTGCAAGTTACTTCTGGCAACTGTAAATAAACACAGCCAACCTCTTCAGCGCTTCAATCAGAACAAGCCATCTCTTTAAATAAACCTTGTAGTATCCAATTTATTGGCTCAGTGTTCCATTTATTACAGTTACTGCACTGTATTATTTAATGCACATTATTCTTGCATTACAGGTTTTATGTACAAGCACCAAGAACAACATTTTGACATACATGCTTGTGCAGAAGGAAAAGAATGAACTCTGAGGGTAAAAACCTGCACAAAAGCTTCAGACATAAGACCTAACCAATAAAAGACTCCACGATAGAATTGTCTCAGGGACATAGAATACTGCAGTAATTAGTCTTGACAAATAATGTTACCAGAAATTCCAGAAAAAAAACAGGAAAGAAAAAGAAGCAGTGGTTATACTCCTTGAAGAAAACAAAGTTTTCCATAATACAAGGAAAATATAAAGAAGAAGGAAAATGTTCTTTTAGAGATAATGTTCAAAGCACAAAAAAGGTTTCAAAATCAGCTCAAGAAATAGTTTTCAAAAACAAAACTGGTCTGTGCTCACAATGAACTGCAGAAACACTAGGAACTGACCTCTCTCTGAGAATGAAATAAGCTGACCAACTGGTCAACAGTGATAATACAGAGAAAGTGTTAATAGTTAATCTATGGTAGATGTTTCCTATCATGCAGTACCATTAACTTTTCAAGTTTATACATGTACTGCAAGAGGGTTTTGTTTAAGAGAAGTGTAATTTTAATAATAGCCACTCCATTCCTTTCTGACTAATCTGCTGTTGGACCAAACATCCTTCAAATCTGCATGTGTTGAACATTTTTGTTCTAGTGGTGCTGTTCTAAAGCAAATTACTCATTTTAGTTTTCAGACCAAATGAGAAAGTGGAGAGATCATGACACAAAAAAACGCATTATTGAATCAAAGTGAGACCCAAGTGAGGACTCTGACATCAACATTCTATCCTAATCAGCTGAGAAGAACTTTCAGGAGAAAATTGTTTGAACACAACACGAAACACGGTTTTTCTAACAGTAGATTCTTGTTGGAGTTGATTATAATTAAAGCAACTGTGTCCCTAAATAAGGAGCTGCACTTTATCCCTTCATTAGCACTACAAGAACATTATCCTTTTGACAGAATAAAGCCTTATGTCAAAATTCATAGGGTATTTTTTAAGAAAGCGACACAAACCAGGTTCACAGACTGCAAAGTGCCCTTGGCAAGGGGACAATGGTCTGAAAAAATGCTAAACCAAGAGATGGATCTACATACAGAAAGTAATACAGTTTGCATCCCAACTGCAGCAGACTGAAGTCTCCTGCTGGAAGTGCACAACAGGCAAGACACATTCCCATGGACCTTCTATTACTCTATATCATAGCCCATACATTACTAGATCCCAAACAATGGATTCCATTCAATGAATCTCAGAATAAAGGTCTTCAATGGATCTCAGTACCTTGTTGTCCTTGACAGTCCACTGCCCTTCTTCATTCTGCTGGAAGACACAGTGCTTACGAGAGATCATCAAGGGACAGGTTTTTGACACCAGCTGGTACGTGATATCTAATCCTCGGCCTATAGTCACCTAAAAATAAAGTAGTTTAGTAACTGCAATCAGCAATGACATGGTAAACTCAGTTTATGTCATTTCAATTTAAGTACAGCAAAACTCTAGATCAACATCTTATGGTTATTTCCAAAAAGTCTGGCATAATGTGATTTTTTTTCATTTAAATTTAAGAGTAGACAGAAAATGGAAGCTTACAAAATTTGAAGTATTATCTTTCTCTCCCATTGAGGAAAATTTGATTTCTCTGAGGTACATTAGTCTTGGTTCCATGGAAATCTTCCTCAGCAGCAAAGCTGCTCAAAGCCACTCACTAACCACCTGTGTCCCACCTCAGCCATTACCTAACCAAACACCATTTCTTCAAACCAGCACTACTGTGTGTGAGTCTCAAGATTACTTCTTACCCCCTTCTTTTGCTAGTTGCATCTGTTCAGCTGTTTGTGAACAGGAAAGACACAGGAAAAAATAGCTGAGAAAATTGCCAGCAAAAAAGTACACACTCAACATAGCCCTAAATACATGATACTTTTGTAAATCACACCATCAATCTTACGGCTCAGAATCTAAGCTACATGCAGCTCATATCCAGTAGTAAAAGTGATCTAAATAACTGGTTTAGACTCTAATAGTATCTTCTGGAAGAAGGGACATAATTTAATTGTAGCATTGCACAGTATCTTATTAAATCTCATCTAATTTCAGATTGCCATTTAAAGCACATCCCTACTCTCCCTCCCTCTGCTGCCTCCTGTGCACACTTCTCTTAATTCATGTGCACACTGCATTAC
The DNA here is from genome assembly GCA_013400955.1 of Drymodes brunneopygia. NCBI lineage: Eukaryota > Metazoa > Chordata > Aves > Passeriformes > Petroicidae > Drymodes > Drymodes brunneopygia. The sequence goes on from VZTZ01050758.1 coordinate 785,414, forward strand.
CTCAGCAGGTCTCACCTTGCGTTTAGAGCAAGAACTCAGACTCCCATGTCATAACCAAAGGCAAGGAAGCAAACTAATATGACAAAAGGAAGCTTAACCATGTTGGTATCTACCTCTTAAATGTTTTATGTAGATTAGTGTTCTGTCAGTGTGGATTGCATACGTAAGAGGTACAGAGACTCGAATGGATAAAGACCACTCTTCGTGGGGATTCAAACATAAAATCAGCTCTGCATTTGTCCCTGCAGTGGCATCCTTGAGGCCCAGTCACACACATCTGCAGAACCTCACTCACCAATATGAGTGAGAGCAAGCAGGGCCAGTCACAAAACTCCCTCTTGATCAAGTTCATTTAGCAAACGGGGGTCCAAGATGTTACCACTCGCCTGCTGGAGCTCAGTGCTGCTGACTGCAGTACTGGCAAGTCACAGCACATCTCCATACCTCAGCAGTGTCCCTTGGCACCAAAGTGGTCACAGCACCAAGCCTGACAGGCTTCAAGAAGTGTTTGGACAATACTCTCAGGCACGTGGTGCGATTCTTAGTGCTGACCCTGTGCAGAGTCAGGAGTTGTGGGTTCCTACTAATTCAGTATATTATATGATTATGACTGAAAACCCCAGCAAAGCAATTTGTGCTCTGTGGCCTGGCACACCTACAGCACCAGAATGCTGTCAGCCTCCCTGCTGCCTGTGACAACCACTCTGCAGATAATCAGAGCAGCAACATCCCAAACTGGATTCTCTGCACAATTATCAGCGCCTGGCTGCAAACTCTCCAGATGTGTTACCTCCAGTCCTTCACTGAGCACATCTGCACACCTCAAATCCATGATGGGAGAGTAACAAAAGTACATATTTGGATGGGTGCCTTTTGTAGTGTGAGTACAAGGCCTTGGCCGCAGCATCACCCACACCACCTAACCACCTGTCAGGTTTTAACCACCAGAACAGC
>VZTZ01050758.1:786737-816658 GCA_013400955.1 Drymodes brunneopygia
GGTGCTGCCTGCCCGTCGGCGGGGCAGATCCGCGCCGCCTTCCTGCGCTTCTTCGAGGAGCGCCACGGCCACCGCCGCCTGCCCTCGGCCCCCGTGCGGCCCCGCGGCGACCCGCGCCTCCTCTTCGTCAACGCGGGCATGAACCAGGTGCTCTCCCCGCTCCCGCACCTCCCCTCCTCCGGCTCCTCGGCGCTTCCGCCTCTTAAGAGGAGCGCGGCCCGGCTCGGGGTGTCCCCTACCAGAGAGGTCTCCGGCGATGCTTTGACTGCCCTGCCGCCGTCCTCCGGACGCCTTTCTTAGTGCCATAGGGCTGTGGGAGTCTCCCTCGCTGGAGACAGTTAAGAACTGTCTGAACACAATCCTGTGCTGTGTGTTCTAGAACGGGCTTGTTTAAACAGGGAGGTTGGACCAGATAACCCACTGGGGGCCCTTCCAACCTGACCCATTCCGTGTTTCAGGAGCCCCAGGCGCAGTCCCCTGCGCTGGGTGGCATCTGTCAACAGCGAGTGTCTCTCATTTCCAGTTCAAGCCCATTTTCTTGGGCACGGTGCACCCCCGGAGCGAGCTGGCCCAGCACCGGCGGGTGGTGAACAGCCAGAAGTGTGTGCGTGCGGGAGGGAAGCACAACGATCTGGAGGATGTGGGCCGAGATACTTACCATCACACCTTCTTCGAGATGCTGGGAAACTGGTCCTTTGGGGATTACTTTAAGGTGAGGTGATAGGAGTGAATCCTTTCTAGGAGTGATTCCTTTCCCCTTTCTAGGGGGAAACACAGCCTTTCTTTTGGAGCTGTGCTGTGGTGCCATAGGACTGTGTGCAGAAGGTGTTTTGGTAAGATCAAGATTAATTCTTACGAGCTCTGTGGCCTGCAGCAGAGGTGGTCAGCTCTGTCCCTGAATGTGCCCTGCAGACTCTCAAAGCACTCAACCTGTCAAAGCTGTAACCAACACATAAAAATCAAAGTTTTCTGTGAGAATGCCAGTGTTGACCACTTAGTATGGTGAAAAGAGGTTATGAGTTCATTTGATGCTTATTGCTAGAAAATTTGAAAAGTGGAAGAAGAATAAAAGATGCTAGATTTTTTATATGGCGAATACATTTTTTTCTTTGGAAAGAAAATAATCCATGTAACTCTGCCAGTAAGCACATAGATGTACACCATGCTGAAGGTCTCACAACATTTTAGGAAGGTCAGTTTTCCACTGGCAGCAGTGAGCTGTCTTATTCTCCTGACCCTCATCCTGTTCTTTGCAATACACCTGAAAATTAGAAAGGGAGAGAAACAGCTGAAATGAACTTCTTTGTTGTTTGACTCCCATTTTAAAGACCCTGAATTACTGGGCTTCCTTTATCTTCCCTACCTGTTCAGGAGGAGGCATGTAGCATGGCCTGGGAGCTCTTGACAGAGGTCTATGAGATCCCCAGAGATCGTCTCTACATCACCTATTTTGGTGGAGAGCCCTCACTGGGGCTGAGCGCAGATGAGGAGTGCAGGGACGTGTGGCTCCGCCTGGGGTAAGTGTGTTAGAGCAGAGGTTCTGAGCATCAGGTGCTGACATTTCACTTGCCACAGTTCTGCATTTGCTCTTTAGGTGATCAGCTGTAGGGGCCAGAGATCATGTTTTAAACCCATTTTGTTTCTGGTTGCTTTGGGCTGTTAAAAGTCAGCTGGGCTCTGAGCTCACTGGGTCTCTTGACTTTTGGTTCATTCTCAGACAGTATTGGGTGGGGTCGGGTGCCTAAAACTGGCTGGCCTGGATGAAGAGCTCCAATCCTTTGCTTCCTCTCCATCATGAGAGTACATTCTCCTCTGAAAGCAAGCAGTGGCTGCTTCAGTGAGAGGGTGCAGCCATTGCAGAGAGCACTGCTGTGCTTTGGGAGCTTGTTGCAGGCTGTGTGTAGGCTTTGAACCCAAGGCAGCCAGCTCTGTGCCACTGATGGTGTTTGGGTCTTGCCTCTGCTCCAAGGAGCAAGGTGTTCCACAGAGCCAGGGGAGAGCCTGTCTTGATCAGCAGGCTGTGTTTGCCAGTCATTCTGGGCTGAGACTAGGGTCCTGTCTGGTTTGGCCCACTTAATCTTGCTAAGGAGAGTAATTCTGTGTGAACAGAAGCAGAGGAATTCTGATATGTTTGCTTATTGAGTCTGTAGTAGGAAGAAAGGATTCCTTTCTTCCGACTCTCTCTGTGGTGTAGGCTACTGTGTGATTTGTGTATGTGCCTCAGCACTGCCACCTCTGTTCTTTGCCTTTCCAGGGTTCCTGCCAGTCATGTCCTTCCTTTCCATTTGAAGGACAACTTTTGGGAGATGGGGGACACAGGTCCCTGCGGTCCCTGCACAGAGATCCACTATGACCACGTGGGTGGTGGCAGAAATGCTGCAGCACTGGTGAACCAGGGCAGCCCTGATGTAGTGGAGATCTGGAACTTGGTCTTCATGCAGTACAGCAGGTACCAAGCATTTCATCTGAACTCCAGATTTCCCTCTAGCCTGACTCCAAATCATGTGCATATTCTCAGAGATCACTGTTTTCCAGAAGATGGCAATACCAGGAGCAAGAGAGAACCTATGGAGATTTATCCAGCATGGCTCTTGGTCCCCTTTGCTTTATTTCCCTGTCTTCTTCAGCCTTCACTGCCTGTTCTCCCTTAATGCTGCATTCCAGAGATCTCTTGAGGTCTGCAGCAGCCTGGAGGAAGAGGAGAAGGCATTCGGCCCTTTTTCCTTACACTGCAGCCTGTACTGAGTGTGTGATGGCCAGATCCTGGCTGCCTGACAGGGCCAAGGCAGGCTGCTGTCAGTCTTGTCCCTGAGCTTCCTTATGCTGGGTCACCCACTGTTTCCATCCCTTGTTACTCTCCCATTCTCTTTGATTCAGCTGTTCCTTATTTTTGCCCATGAACTGATCCTTGCTTCTCTTTTGTCCTTTATTTTTCCTGCCTGGCTGACAGAGAGGCGGAGGGGAATCTCCTTCCCTTGCCACAGCACCATGTGGATACAGGAATGGGTCTGGAAAGGCTGGTGACAGTTCTGCAGAACAAACGCTCCAACTATGACACAGATCTCTTCACTCCCATCTTGGATGCCATTCACAAGGTGATGGTGCTTCTCCTCAGAGTCACAGCTCAGCAAAAGCTCCTTGAACACAGACTGCTTGCTGGGTACCATAGTGCAGCTTTCTCTGCATGCTACTGAGCAGTATTTTGAGACAGGAGGTTATGTCCTGCCAGGTCCAATGCTGTGTTCTAGAAAAAAGGGAGAATTTCGGGTTGGAAATGTGCTGGAATATTGGCACTGCTGATTCATTTTTCCTTTAAAGTGTCTTAAATTTCTTAGTGCCAGGGCATTGCTGACCTGTGTTAGGTACAGAAGTCTTGGTCTATAGTGCTATGGAAGGATTTAATGAGTGCATCTTAAGTGCACGAGGTTCAGAGGTACTTGAAAAACATGATGTCAGGCATGGCTGGCTGCCTCTTGCATTGAAACTTCTTCTGTACCCATTACTTTCTGCTGATCTGTCTCCCTACTTTCCCTTTTAGGGCTGCAGGGCACCCAGGTACCAGGGTTTGGTCGGGGATGCTGATGTTGGGCGTGTGAACATGGCCTACCGTGTGGTGGCAGATCACGTGCGCACCCTGTGTGTGTGCATCACTGATGGCATCTACCCAGGCTTCTCTGGAGCAGAGTAAGGACATGAGGAAATGGCATGGGGTGGAGGGAGTTAGGTCTGGAAAGGAACATGAACAGCCCTGGAAGAGGTTCTATTGTGGGCCCCAGACAGGCAGTGTATGAGCTTTTGGGGAGGCAGGAAGATGGGAGCTGGTGAGGGGTTCCAATCTGCAGACTTCCCCTTGGATGGGTGTAGAGTGTTGGGAGCAGCTGGCCTGTGTTGATGAATCAGACCAGAGGAGCTGGGGGATGCTGGATGTGGGAGCTGGGCAGGGATGCTCACAAGGCTGCCTGAGGAATCCTGCCCTGTTTTCAGACTGGTGCTGCGTCGGATCCTGCGAAGGGCTGTACGCTTTTGCTCTGAAGTTCTACAGGCTCCACCTGGGTTCCTGGCCTCCCTGGTGCCTACTGTAGTGGAAGTGCTGGTGAGTAAAACTGCTGTCTTGGGGGAAAAAGGTCATCACACATGCCCTGTTCAGCCCCATGTCCCTTTTCTGCACACTGTCAGGAGTCTGTCTTGGATGTGAAGGAGCTCCAGGAAGGTGTACCTGATGTTATGCATTCCAGCATTAAAAAACTCTTGTCCCCATATCACTTCTGATGGGAGGGAGGGGGCCTAGTGTCATCAATGGTACAGTCAGCACAAGCATGTGTAAGTGTATGCAAGTAACCTCTACAATGTTTGTGACATGCTGTGAGATCCTCTGAGGAAGATGCTGAGGATGTTTTCACTAACTGAGGCTCACTTTCACAGGGCGATGCTTATCCAGAGCTGACAAGGAATGCCAACCAGGTGAGCAGTGGGGAATCCCCCTATCTCATTATCTTTGTGAGGCACTGCTCTCAGGGCCAGAAATCAGCCCACCCTTGGGACTTAGCTGGAGGAGTTTGCATAGCCTCCTCTGTAACCATGTTCTCGTGGGTGGGCTGAGATATGCAGGGTGCAAGAAGTGTCTGTGGCAGATTTTCACGTGGGAGCTCCACTAGATCCTTACCGGGGACTGCATGTCCTGTGTAAGGCGGCTGTTGCTCTAAAAAAGCTACAGTAGCTTTTTTGGTGAGTGCAAGTTCAGCCTGTCCTCGCCCAGGTACCCATTGTCTAAAGTGAAGCAATGATTTAAGGCTAGTCCCAGCTTGCTTCCACTGACAGCAACTTCTCTGGCTGTTCCAGACACACAGTGGTAATTGGGTCACAGATGAATACCCAATGGGGAACATTTGTCAGCTTAAAGGCATCCCCATGTGGATGGTCAATATTTCCTTGACAGGAATGGTGACAGGAGGCACAATGACTTTGGCACTGTTCAATAATACATCGAAGCCGTATTGTGATGGATACTTGCAGAACAAAAAGGCTGGTTGATGTGCTTTGAGCTGAGCAGGGCTGTGCTGAGTTGGGGGACTCCCTGAAATGTTGTGGCTAACCCTTCTTCTCATCCTTGGGCAGATCAAGGATGTCATCAATGAGAATGAGGCCATGTTTCTGTCCTCCCTGGAGCGTGGGAGGCGCATCATCGAGCGGACAGTGCAGCAGATGGAGCCCTCCACACATTTCCCAGGTGAGTGTCCCTCTGACAAGCTGCACTTACAGACAGTTTGCTTCAGGTCCTCAGAAGCATTGCAGTCAAAACTGGTGGATGTCTTCTTCCCCTGCATTTTCTGTGACCCAGACAGAGGAGCAGATATTCCTTTCTCTGGATTGCAGTTGTTTTCTAGTACTTCATCCTCACAACAAACTAGGCATCAGGCAAGTTAGAAACATTCCCTTGCTGTCTTATTGACTTATCAACTAGGTCCTTGTAAGACACAGCTGAGAGGAGTAGCACAGGACACAGCCAGTGCAGCTGCCTGTCTAGATGTGCTGCACTGAATTTTAGCAGGAGTGGGACTGTGGAGCATCCTTAATACTCAGTCCCATGCAAGAAGAACTGCGTGGCTTCTCTTCCCCATTAACTACAGTTGCACACAATACAGGTGGGTCCAGTTACCAAAGCACACAATAAATTGGTCCCATCCAGACAAACCTTGAGATACCTTTGCTTTCTGTGTTCACACAGAGTTCTTGTCCTTTTTTTTGTCTTACAGTTGAAGTAGCCTGGTCTCTCTGTGGGAGTTTGGGGTTCCCACTGGATCTGATTGACCTGATGCTTGAAGAGAAGGGAATCAGTTTAGATTCAGCTGCTCTTAATGAACTTGTTCTGGAAAATGCAAAGGTAAGAGGGAGACCTGCCTTGTCAGAATAATTCAAAGCCTTACCTGTCTCCTGTGAACATGGAAGCAGGATCCCTTTCACTGCTGAGGCTCTTTAGAGCACCATAGGGCTACAGGCCTTCTCCCTGAAGGGGAAGTGAGTCTGAAATAGCAGTGTTGTCACAATTCCCTTGTTTCTGAACGTGGAACTGAAGTATTGGGTGATGATTTTCTGCAGCTATTTTACGATGCTGACTGTTGCTGGAGTGAAGGTTATGGAATATTTATATAGGTTAAGACAGTCCTCTGTCAGTCATGTAGTCTAACTTTTCACAGAAACTAGAACCAGCTTAGACAGCCCAATCAGGAAATTATTTATGAAGAGTTTACAAGATCTCCTTGGTCTCTGTAGTGCTGAAATACTTGCACTGCCCACCCACCACCACCACCCCGCAGTGCAGTAATTGGTTTGAGGCCTTGCTCTCCTGAGCTTTAATGGCCTGGAAGCTTCATAGCTGCACAGCAAGCTGTGCCAGGAGGGATGTGTTAACAGTTGGTATGGCCTAGCTCAAGGCTAGCACAGAGTGGTGTTGAGTGCTTGTGAGGTTTGAAGGGATGGGGTTGGTTAGCAGTAGCCTCCATCAGTCTGGATCTGAACAAGCCTTTTCCATGAAGCTGGAAGAAGTTGGTCCCAGCCTTATAGCCCCAGTTACCTGCTTGCTTGCCCCCAGGGACCTCCCATCTCACTGTGCCTTTGCTCCTGCAGCGGAAGGCTGGTGGCCTGGAGGCAGGACAGCCAGGGAACACAAACACCCAGCTGGATGTGCACTCTCTGGCCCAGCTGCGGAGCAGCGAGGTGCCTGCTACCGATGACTCTCCCAAGTACTCCTACACGCTGGGGCCGCACGGGCAGTATGGTGAGTGCCTGGCACACTGTAGGGCAAGCTCTGCTGGAGTCCCTCACATGACTGCTTTTGCTTTTCTTGTTGGTATGCTGTTGGTATGTCCCTAGGAAGGCTCTGGGCTGGTAACAAGGTGGAGCTCTGGGTTGGCACCACTGGGCGCAGTGATGAGATAAGGACTGTTCATTTCTTCCAGGGATAAGTCTGTCTCCAACAATTAGGCTTCTGGGTGTGTGCGCTCGGGAGAAAGAAGGGTAATTACTCAAAGGGATTAGGTGGTTGTGTGAAACCGTGCCCTTGCTGTTTCCGTAGCAGACCACTAGGTGCCAGCGCAGGCTTTTTGTCATCCAGGGTAACCGAGGTTGCTGATGCTCTACGAAGATGAGCCACAGGGAGCAAGAGGTGGTGTGCCTGTCACAGACAATTAGAGATGGCTGTGTACAGCCAACTCCCTTTTACCCAGTGTGCTGGTGGCAGCCCACTCTGAGCAGAAAGTGAGGCAATTCAAGCTATATATACTACAGCAAGAGCATAACAGAGGAAAAAAGCCTAGCAGTCACATTGGCTGGAATCTCCAAGCTAGAACTGTCCCATCTTCTCAGCTTCTAAATCATGGAATAATTTGGGTTGAAGGGGATCTCTGGAAGTCCAGTTTTTTGATAAAAGTAACATCAGTTTCACATTGCTCAGAGCCTTGTGCCTTTAAGTTTTCAGTATCTTCAGGGACAGAAATCTCACAGCCTCTCTGTTCCCGGTTCTTTATCACTCTTGGTGTGAAAAGGTTTTTTTCTTTATGTACAGCCAGAATTTTCTGTACTCTAGATGTAGTCTCCCAAATGCTAAATAGGGATGAATAACCTCTTTCTTTGACCTGCTGGCTATGTTTGTGTTCATACAGCTCACTAGGCAGGCAACCATCCTTGCTGCAAGGGCACCCTGCTGGCTTGTGTTCAGCTTGCTCCTGAGAACCTAAGATTTCTGTCAGTTCATTTCTGTAGACTGCTCAGATGCCTTCAAAAAACAGTCCAGTCCTTCAGTGTATCAGCCAGTCCCTGCTAATTAAGTGGGGTATGAGTACATCCCATTTTGTCATGGATAGTCATTAATGAAGATGTTAAGTGGTGTTGTTTCTTACATGAGCCACCAAGTAGCTCTCCTAGTAGCTGAATATCAGTTGAACATTGACTGCTGAGCAGTTCTCACTGGGGCCCCCTTCCCAGCCAGTTGCACATCCACCTTATGGTCCACTTTTCCATAGTGCCCAAGTTTGGGTTCAAGGAACCTACGGGAGAGCATGGTAGAAGCTTGCTGCATGCAGAAAGGTGATGTCCCTGCTGTCCCCTATCCTCCATGTCTTCATAAGAATCAGTCAGGATTGCCAGGCTTGCAGTGTAGTAAGATGCAGATGTGTCTGTGCCCCATTTTCTTCTACCAGGCTCATGTGGAGCCAGATTGGGTGTCCCTGCCTGCTTAGCTGCTACTCAGCAGTTCTGTCATTAGGTAAGTGAGGGGTGACTTAGTTCCAGTCCTTTCTCCTTTCTTCCAGTAGCTGTTCCTCTCCTACCAAGGCAAAGTGCCAGCTTTCAATATAGCCCGGGTGTTGGCAGGCTTGGCGTGGGGAAGTGATCCCTCCTTTCCTGTTGCAATCTGACAGAGTGTATGCACTAATTGCTACTGTCTTCTTCCCCTGACAGAGTTCAGTCCATGCCAGGCCACTGTCCTGATGCTATACAGAGATCAGTCTCTCCAGAAGGAGGTTGGGGCAGGGCAACGCTGTGGTGTCATCTTGGACAGGACCAACTTCTATGCAGAGCAGGGCGGGCAAGACTCTGACCAAGGCTACATGATACGTTTAGGACTGCAGGTAAGGGCCTTTGCTGCCTAACCCAAGGCTGCCATGGGTTCTGAGGCCAGGCAGAATTCCCCAAGTGATGAGTTGTTCTACTCAGTTAATTTGCAAACTGCTGACTCTTGACAGTTCCCTTGGCTTAGCATCAGGGTTGGTGGGGTAAGGCAGAATCAGCAGTAACTTTACAAGGGCATATTTCTGCTCTGGTTGTCTCTCACAGCCCTTTGCAATTTCATCTTGCTGAGGAAGACTAAAGTCTTCTCAGGTCTTCCTTCAATGTGCTGCATTCTTGCCAGCTGGGGTTGTAATGCTGAGAGAATCATTGATCAGAGAGCCTGTGAGCTGAGTAACTTCTCTCTGGTCAGTCCTGGACAGCTGCAAGTGCTGCCCAACCTGAGACCTAGTGCAAAAACTCTTATTCCTCCCAAGAGCATCAGGGAAGACCTCCACTTCTGCAGCACATTCCTTCAGCCTTGCCAAATGGAGAACTTTGACCCTGGCCTGGGAAGTTACATGGGGTGCAGCTTTTTCTCCTTTCCCCATTCCAGCTCTTGATAATTACCCCTGGGCCTTTTTAGCCTTGCAGAATGTGACAGTACCTTGCTCATCACTCCTCCCTAAGCTGAAGTGGTGGTCCAGTTTTGTTGCCATCCCAGTGAGGCAGGAATGGTACCTTGGATGCCAGAGATAGGTGCCTTGGGAGATGTCCATTTTCTCATGGATGAGCGTACTTGTTAAGAAAATTTGTCAGCATGGATGGTGTTACTGCCCCTCCACTGCAAGCTGGCAGCCTCAACATACTGTGTAGTGAGTGACTGGGTACAGGTGAGGTCTGAGACACTTTGGTTATGTTTGGAGTAAGCTTCTCCCTCCTTTTCCCACTCCATCCCTGTCTTTTAGGGATTGGTGGGAATTGTGTTTTACAGTCAGGTCAAACAGGCACATAGCACAGGTATTTGGATCTTCCCTGTGTCCTAACTCATTTTTCTGTCTCTTTGCTCAGGATGTGCTCTTCCCTGTAGAGTCAGTTCATCTCTGTGGTGGATATGTGATCCATGAGGTCACTGCTGTGGAAACCCTGCGTGCTGGTGACCAAGTGCAGCTCTTTGTGGATGAGGTGATAACTCACTGCTCTTAACCTTTTCCTTATGATGTCCTGAGTAACGCAGGCATGGCAGATCTTTGTCCCTTGTATTCTTGAGATTGTTTTTCATTACGGTGTGCAGTGGGAAGGAGACATCACAACTGACTCTGTAATCGTTGTGAGCCATTGGTCTGTCCAAAAGTATCCAGCCTACCCTTTACTGTTTTACAAAGATGATCTCATGTAAAAAGAGGTTCTGCCCTGTCATGTAACTCATCTGACAGCTGTGCTACCCATAGTTTTTCCTCTATGTTCTCCTATCCCCTCACATGCTGCCTTTTCCTTATCTCTCCGTGCCACCCCTGCTGCCCAGCCCTGTGAAGAGGCAGCCCTCCCTGCTAACTGTGTGTGCTTTAGGCGCAGCGCCTGGCCTGCATGACGAACCACACGGCCACCCACCTGCTGAACTTTGCGCTGCGACACGTCCTGGGGGACAGCACCGAGCAGCGCGGGTCCCACGTCACAGCAGAGCGCCTCCGCTTCGACTTTGACGCCAAGGTGACTCTGAAACCCAAGTTCTTAGTTCTCAGCAGTACCAGCATTCCAGCACTGCTCTTCTCTCCAGGGACTTTTCCCCTGTTGCCATAATCACTCCTTCAGAGACAAGTCACGTTTTACCTGAGTAATGAAGCTTGGTCCTCTGGATGTGACTGTGTCAACTTTGCATTGTCCTGACCCTGAGCAGGGCTTGCTGAGGGGATGAATGGGGGTCAGGAGGGAAAGGACTTAGTAAGGACAGTGGTCACAGGACTGACACAAAATAATGTAAAGGGGTCCTTGAGACATGGTGCTTGGCTATGGCACATATCTGATGTCTGTACTGGACATTCAGGTGAGAGTATTTGTGAAGCTTTGGGTCAGGCTGCCCCTGGTAACCTGTCAGTCATTCCAGTATCTCTTTTGAAGACTTTGGCTGATGCTCTTGCATCAAAAATCCTTCTCTCTCATGGGAGGAGAAGGTAGGAGGGCCATGATGTTCACAGTTCCCTTTTACAAGCAGAGCAGATGAGATGCAGGGGAAGAGTGGTGTGCCCAAGCTGAGTCATCTGGTGGCTGTGCCCCAGTTCTCCCTCCTTCATTCTGTACCTCTTGGGAGCCTTCTCCTGAATGTGGCTGATTTGCTTCCTCAGGGCCATGTGACTGATGAGCAGCTGCAGCAGGTGGAGCAAGTGGTCCAGGATCTGATAAAAAAAAATGAAGTGGTGCATATGGCTGAAGTCCCCCTCACCCTGGCAAGAAGAGTTCAGGGACTGCGTGCAGTGGATGAGGTATGACAGGATGGCAGCACACATCCTCATGAGCCTTCTCCTTCAGCAGGAATCATCTGGGACACAAGATGTTCACACAACATGTTTCTGAAGGGGAATTGTCTCCCAAAACTCAGAAGGGAAAATAGAGATGAGATCTCAGGACACCATGTCGTAAAACATGAAGACTGGTGATGCACAGGCTTTGTGTTTATGCCTGTGCACCAAAAGCCTGTCGTGTCACCAGTTGTTTCTTTCTCCCCATTGGTGGCTGGTTGTGGGGGAGAAGTGGTGCTGCCCCTGACTCAGGGACTGCTCTAGAATAGGGGAAAAATGAGGCAGACACCTGAAGCCATGTAGTTGGTCCGTAAGTGCCCCTGAACAACCATGTTGTGAGCTGCTGATCCCTGTCTCCTCTGTCAGGGGTATCCAGATCCAGTGAGGATAGTGTCCCTGGGGGTCCCTGTGGAGAATGTGCTGACCTGTGACTCCAAGGCTGCAATGCAGACCTCTGTGGAGCTCTGCTGTGGGACGTAAGTGACTTTTACTTGCAGCCAGAAGGCATGTTTGTGGGCTCTGGTGGCTGAGGTAGAAACATCACTACGAGCTCATCTCCTTGTCCCTGTGAAACTAAGTTTTCTCACTGGAAAAATCTTGTGAGGACAGGATGGGCTAATTATGAAGCTTTTGAAGTTCCAGGGTGAGCAAACTTTAATGAAATGCACAGCATTTTTCCTTATTTCATGGTCTGAAACCACAAAGCACCAGAAGAGTGTGGGAAAGGTGTGTGTGACCTGTCACACCAGGGTTGTGGTGCTTTGCCTTTGCAGTTGCAGAAGGGCTGGGGACCTGGCTGGAGACTCCAATTCAGCTGTGAGAACTTGATTGTTTTAATTAATTATCTTTACCCTCTTCTGCTTTTAGCAGTAATGAGAGTAGAAGAAAAGTTAATCAATCTTAGGACAGTGCTGACACAAAAAAAAAAAAAAGGAACAAACTGGTCTTAGAGCAGATAGAGCTGAAAATGAGCAGTTTTCTAGCCATGAGATCATCTTGTGGGAGTAGTGGGACAAGAAACTGCATGGGAGAAGAGATGATCAGTTCTTATGAAGGTGCCTGGAATGATTACGTGTGGTAACAGAACCCAAGACGCTGTGGTTTTCATATCCAGCGTTGAATAAACAAGAAGGAAAAGGAAGGTTGTCACTGTCCTGAGACTGCACACCTATCCTTTGTCTGGAGTCTACTGGCCAGGCTGTGAGCTGGTCTGACAAGAGAGTGGTGGAGTAGCAGCTGAGTAGAAGAGAAAAATGCCAATTCATCTCACTGCTAAAGGAGAGGAGAGGAGAACAGAACTTGGCTGTACCATTTGACCAGAGCCTGCTTAGCAGGTAGCTCAGAGGTTTCTCTGGAGTAGCCTCAACCCTGCTATCTCCTGCCTGACGGGGTACTATCAGGATTTTAGAGAAAGGATTCAAGGTATTGGGATTAGGAAAGAGCTGCTGGACTTCAGAGTTTTCTAAAAGTAAAGCAAACTTCCTGATTTTTGTTTGTGAAGAGCTTTCTTTCCTGTTCTCTGCTGACTTTTTAGGCACCTTCTCCAAACAGGATCTGTGGAAGATCTGGCTATCATCAGCGAGCGTCAGCTTGTCAAAGGGATTAGCCGTGTCATTGCAGTGACAGGGGGACGAGCCAAAGAGGTGAGAAGGAGGGAACTGACATTTCTGCCATGTCAAGGCAATGCAGAAGGACCAGACTTTGTAGGTTTCTCATAGGCAATTAGCTTCCCACTGCTTTGGTTGGAGCCTCCCTGCTGTGCCTCATCTGACTTCCTCGTTCACCCTTGGACTCAGCTCTGCTCCTGTACCTCACTATTCACCTCCTTTCTCTCCCTTCCTAGTTCTCTGTCTCCTTGACCTTCATTTCTCCCTTCAGGCCCCCTTTCCCAAGATAAAAACATGGCACAAAATATCAAGAAGCCTCTGGTCTATAAATTTCAATCCCCCAGTAGGTGTTTAAAGGCGTAATTCTTTGTGCATTGATTTTGCCTCCTGCCTATCACAGCTGGATTTGCACTTCATGATTACAGAGTTCTGGCCTCATTCTTACAGCACTTTTGCTTCCTTTCTTTAGTCTTTTTGCTGCTAAACTGTGATTCTGGTCTGGCTGGTTCTGTATAAAAAGTAAGCAACCTACTATTGTGTTCATGAGATCACTCTGTCCTTTGAGTATTTGGAAGTGTCAGGTGCCCCATAAGCCTTCCCTCTTCCTTTAAGGCTGCTGTCAGAGGAGAGTGACTCATAGTCACTGGAATTGGAAAGACTAAAGGCAAAGCCCACCCCTGCAAATCTGTTGCTTTTTGGCTGGCCATCCCCTGTGCATCTGTGTCCCAGAGAGGCTTTTCTTCATGCAGAAGAACAAAAAGCTGCAGGGCACATCTGCATGTTTGCTGGAGCTGCTGACCTGGAGAGCCCCTGAGAGGAGCTCTGTGCAAGTGTTAATGAGACAAGGGAGACTGTGGGCATGAGAGAATTACTTGAAACAAGGGTTATGTGTCCTAGCTAGGCAGAGCAGTCCTCTGCTGTCCTGCTCTACAGTCTCGCAGGACCATCCTGGGCACAGAGATCTGGCAGGGAGGAAATGCTCTAAAGCATAAGGATTAGCACTGGTATAAAAAGCTTCTCATAGCTTTCTAAAAAAATTATTAATAGTAGCATTGTTAGTGAAAACAATAAGAAATATACCAGGATAGCTAAACTCGGGAAATATGCTTGAACAGCTGATGAGGTTTCTTTTAGTTTTAGTATTTCTTTGTTTCTTCAGTCAGTAGTTTCAAGATTGCATTTCCTAATGAAAAAAGAGCTCTAAGATGCTCCACAGAGCTCCCAGTTTTTCCTCAATGAAATCGTGGTGATTTTGGTGCAAGTTTTTGAGAACATGAATTTCAACCATAAATACCACATAAAGCTCAACAGCTTGGTCTGCCTGAGTGTGACCATCTAGTGTTGGTTGCAAATCTAGAGAGGAATGTTGTATTTCAGAGCCTTGTGGGAACAGTCGTTCCTGAACCATCTGTAGGTATCTTCTGACTGGATTCTGAGCAGCGCTTCAGTGTTCATGACCCTGCTATCTTCCCCCTTCTCCATCCCTGTGGAGTGTTGCTGTTGCTGCATTTGAAGCATGCATTCCTTCCATCTCTGCAGGCCCGGGAAGTAGGCCAGTGCTTGGCTATGGAAGTGGACTCTGTCTCCCTACGAATGAAGCAGAGGATCACCTCTATTTCTGAGATGCAGAACCTCTCCAAAGAAGTGGGCCAGTTGACCCGAGTAAGGATTATACTCTTGTTCAGAAAGAGCCCAGCGTGGGCTGTATCCCCTTGAGACACATGGCTTTTTCCCTACCAGGTTCACATCCTGCCATGGTCAATAGCAAGGGCGGGTTGCTCCCTGCTGTTCCTCTTCGGTCAGAAGGATTTTTGCCAGTGTCCAGGTGGCTGTGTTGCAGATGGCCAGCTGAAAAGGGAAAGCGGCTCGCCACAGTGACTGGCTGCCCTGATCACATGGGTTAAAGCAGGGTCTGGGACGAGGCCATGCTCCAGCCTGACCTCCCAGAGAACTTCATGTCTCAGTGCAGTTTAATGTTCTTACAGAGCAAATTGTCTTGCAGATGGTGGCCAGCACTGCAATGCCCCAGTGGCAAAGAAGAGAACTACAGGCCATCCTGAAGGCACTACAGCGAACAGCCAACACAGCTGTCAAGAAACTGGAGCTGCAGCAGGTACTGAGGCAGCAGCACACTGATATGCAGCCAGCTGATAGCACACACCAGTGAACCTGGTGTCTCTGTCACACTTCACAGCCACTCAGTCACTAGGGTCTCAGAAGGCAGGAGAAAGCCCCTACAGTCACACACAGTGCAACACAAGCCCTGTGTTGGGTTGATTTCACTGGCATTATCTCGGGCCATTGTTTAAAATGCAGAGAATGACTGGCTGGGCTTTTAGCACCTGCAGAATTTCCATGTCTCCCTGCCTGTGAGAACAGAGTCCCATACCAGCACTTTTGGCCAACACCAACAGGCATTGGGCATCACCTCCTTGTTTATGCATGGAGAAGATGAGGTGGTCCTCACAGTGGGCTTAACAAAGTTATACAGACAGTGACAGGACAGAGTCTTTCTTCCAGCTACATGGATTTTTCTGTGCTTCCCACATGTATTTGTATTCTGCCAATTTAATCTGTCAATTAAAAGCAGATTAGAAATGCTTATTGGTAATTTATGGATCTCAGGAAGAACTATCCCTTTCTTAAAGCAGGAGTATCTTGCCACAGAAGCCTTCCTCAGACATGTGGCGCTGTACAGGCTCAGGAGAGAGGCTGGGGAATTAATGAGTCACTGTCTATTCCACTTTTGACAGGGGTTCATCTCTGCTTGTATTTGGGGAAGGAGGGCTGTATGGGTCTCCACATGGAGATTTCAGTCTGCCAGTCTGACTTCTGCTATCAAACATCTCCTGTCTGCCCCTCAGAGCAGAACTTGCATTCCTTTTGTGTATATATTACATGCATATATCCCCATCCAGCCCACCCTGGGCTACCTGTAGCCCTTCAAAGTGCTGTGTTTTTCTCCCTCCAGGCTGAGAAGAAGGCACAAATCTTGCTAGCAAAATATTGCAACCAGCCTGTCATCATTGATACTGTCCCAGCTGATTCCCTCTCTGTGAGTGATCCACATTCTTTGTTTGCCCAGCAGTACCTCAGGTGCTGCAAACAGCAAGAGGGAGTTGCTGGGCACATTTTCTGCTGGATGCTTGTCTCCTTTGCTGTTGTCTGACCTCTCTTTTCCCTGCCTCTCCTAGATCCTAATGAAAGTAGTGAACCAGCTGTGTGACAAGTCTCCTGGCACATCAGTCCTACTGCTCAGCCCTCAGGCTTCGGGTGAGGTGCTCTGTGCCTGTCAGGTGTCTAAGGTAAGCAGAATCCTGGTAGAGACAAGGGGAACCTGCCTGCCAAGGGGGACTGGACCCCACTACTCAGCAGGTCCTGCTTGAGGCTTTTCCTGGGGTTTTGGCCACTATTGATGGTTAATCACACAGGGGCAGGACCTGAGATGACTGTACTGGGACCAGATGTGCTTTCAGTTTCTGCTAGGCATGAATATCCCTGGATCCTCCAGGCTGTCTTTGCCTAGGGGCAAGACACAGCATTAACATGTAAGCTCAGCCTTTGTGGTCCTCAGGCTGGGTGAGGAGAGGATGCTGTTACCTTTATCCATAGACTGCAGGCTGCTCCACAGTACAAATAACTTGCCTGTGTCTCCTCCCCAGAACTGCCTCCCTGCATTCTCTGCTGCTGACTGGGCCGTGGCTGTCTGTACACAGATGGAAGGCAAGGCAGGAGGCTCTCCCATCGTTGCTAGGGGCAGTGGAAATGCCAAAGGCATGCAGGAAGCCCTGACTACTGCACTGGAGTTCGCTCAGAGCAAACTGTGATGGTTTAGTGCCAGGACAGCTGTGTGCACCCAGCTGGACACTTGATACCAGGCATATACTCTGCCCATCTGAAAGGATTAGCAGCTGAACATTGCTGCAACCACTGCCTTGGAGCACTTGACCTCTGACTATCCAGGATCAGCAGAGACCTCTCTGACAGAAGGATTCAGCCTGTTCTCAGCACAAGCATGTGGAGATGGAGCCTTGGAAAGCACACGTTGCAACAGCAGATCCTGCTTCTCATGGAACAGTGCAAGTCTTGCCACAAGAGCAGCACAGAGATTTTGTGAGAACATGGGGAGTTGGCACAGTGTTACCCTAAAGCCATTAAAGGGTAGAGAGTATCCAGTCACCTGATGTTTCTTGTTAGCTCCACCTTTCTTTTTCTGCTCTGGCAGAGGGGTTTGTTCTGCCCCTGCAGCTCCAGAAGTCAGTACATACTCTTGTCTAAGCAGTTCCTTCCTACTGCAGAACTCAGGACACCCTTCTGATTAAAAATGCTACTCTAATTTAGAAACGGGAGGAGAAATCCCACCTTGCTTGTGGGCTCAGGCTTGTTAGGCTATGCCACAGGTAGTGCTGAAGCCAGACCTCAGCACTGAAGGAACAAAATTGTCCCACTCTCCACCTCTTTGCTTTGGATGAATGTTCTTATCTCTGTTTCTTCCTGCCACTCCCTTGCAAGTCCTTCCTTCTGGCTTCTTACCAGCTCCTACCTAAAAACCAGCACTGATCTAATGAGTTGTGAGAATGGGAACTGTTGCTGTGTTGCAGCATGGAAGTCCCTGCAGCAGGATGCTTTGTCTTGAGGTGAGCAGGTCTCATAAACTGGTTGTTTTTCATAAGCAGTGGTGAACCCAGCAAATTCAATTCATAAAGACATTTCAGACTTCAGTGTTAGAGTGATGTTGAGAGCTCCTGGCCAATGCACTGTTATTTTAGATACAGTATTGACCTAAATAGAGATCACAAATGGTAGCTGAGGCACAAGTGCAACAGGATAGTGATACAAGCAGGTTTTCACCCTGTGAGCAGTAAGAGCAGCCTGACACAGATGAATTTCACCAGCAGGTAGGGTTGCCTGTCACTGTGAAGGGAGGTAGAGGACCAGTAGCTGCCTGCTTTTGGGGAGGGAGGAGGGGTAGAAGCACAATGATGCTGATGGATGGGTAGCAGGAAATGGCTGTCACACAGATACAGATTAGTGAAGAGGATGTAGTGGGGAATGGCTGTGACCAAATGAGAGGCTCCCCACTTAACTGCCTGCCTGAGGGAGGGAGGGTGAATAGCTGCTGTGAGCAGAGCCTCATTTCCCTTCTCTTCAGTGAACAGCTTATCTTAGAGGAAAAAGGGATGTGGACTTTGGGGGGCATCATTAGCAGACAAGGGGTTTTCTTCCATATCTCAGTGTTTGTCCAGCCCAAAATCTCGTATGTGGTCCCTGTGGCTTAATGTGGCTCCTACTCATCTTTGCCAAGTGCCAGCAACTGGTTTTGCATTGGAAAGTGCCAGATATAAATGTGAGGACTCAGAGGCAGAAGGAATGGGGAACCTTTAGAGGCTGGTGGTGCTCCCAGCTGCCTTCCCCTTCTCCCCCAAATCACTGACAGCTACAGCAGGAGTGCAGACCTGAAGACTTTGGTTCAGTGAATGCTGCTTCCAGCCAGGAAGCTTAAAGCAGGGCTTATTTCAAAGGGATCTGTGAGCCAAGGTCTCGGGCATGTGCCCCTGCTGCCAAGAGTTCAGCCATCAGAGAGATGCACAGGCCCCTTCCTTTCAGCACTGTCAGAAGGACAGGTTGCTGCTCATCCCAAACCCTACGTTCCACTGTAGCAGAGCACCTTGCTGCCTTCTCAAAATTCTTCCCATTTCTGGATATAGAGTTGCTATTGGTGCTCCTAACATCCCTGCATCTGAGGACTGGGGAGAGATGGAACACCCAGCCCAGTGCTTCGGGGACCTTGTGACAAGGCTGGTGGGGTGCTGGAGAGGGTGTGTGGAGTCCCAGGGGATGGTTCATGCTGTCAGCTGAAAGCAGCCTCGGTGCCCGGTGTTGCACAGTTCCTGTGTTTCACCCGGGCCCCAGCAACACCAGGTGGGGATGGGAATGGGAAGGGTGCTCTGTGTTACTGGGAAAGCACTCTCCTGAGTGCTGGTGTGTCAGTGTATTAATAGCTGCTACAGGAGATGATGTCTCCTCTCACTGTTGGAGAGTAGGTGTGAGGAGGAGGAAAGGAATGCTGGCTTGAGCTGCTCCTGCATGATGCTCCAAAAGCAGAGCCTGAGCTTGCCAGCAGCAGCCTTACGGAATTAACCCCCTTTGGCTTGATTGTTAGCTTAAAAGCCACTGACCTCATAGACTTGTGTCCAACCCCTTAAGGGGCAGAGGTCTGGATGTTGCCCTCCCAGGTAATGCCTTTACTGAGCCCGTGACACCACTCCCCTGAAGGCCAAGTGCTGCTGCTGGAGGCACCACACAGCAGTGGCTCTTGGAGCTGTTGGAAGGAGATCCATCTCTGCTGTGGGAGCTGTTGGGCTCCCAGCACTGTGTGGTGAGTGAGCAGCAAAGTCCTGATGCCTTGGCACTCCAGGTCTGTCCTCTCCGTGGGAAAATGACTCTCTGTTCGAAAGGTATGCTCATCTCACCCAGGGCTGCTGCATCTCCTGCACCACCTTCCTGTAAACCTTAAAAATCGTCTGGTCTGTAAGCAGGGCTGCAGCTGCTACAGTGGTGCTCTTCTGCCTCACCTGGGGCAGTCTTGGGAACTCTGTTTTCTTCCTCCTCCTTTGCTGCTCTTGGCTTTTATAGACATGAAATTCAGTATTTCCTATGTCCTTTCTGAGCTTGCAAGAATCAGTAATGTCACAGCATAACCAAATCCTGATCTTTTAAGTGCAGTAGCACTAAAAGTGTTCTGGAATTGAAGGAGAAAATGGATCTTTTCCTACCAAAGAGTGATTCTGTGGAGGCATCCATGGTGCCCATTTCACCTCAGGCTGGTAAAATGGGTCGCTGCAGTAGAAATGCTGGAGTTTGTGCTGCGGCCATGCCAGGACACTGCTGATTCTAGAGAGGGCATTTCTTGTCATTCTGGTGAAGTCCTAGTGTGCAGACTTAGATCCTGTCGTCCTCTTTCCCTGCTGCAGGAGAACAAGACATTCACATCCTGTGCTGCAGCTGCAGTGGCTGCTGTATTTGTGCCTGGCCTGCCCGGCATGTCAGCAGCAGGTCAGGCACTGCTCAGCTGGGAAGACTTCAGGAAATGAAACACAAGTTTGAGACAGTTCTCTGGCCAAAATTGCAGCCTACATCCCCTTACAGACATCAAAGATCTAAGGTGCAAGCAGTATCCTGGGTACATATTTGCACCTCCAAACACATGCACACAGCAGGGACAGCAGGAAGGGGGAAACTAATTAAAAGACAAGGGAGTTGTTGCTGTGAGCCAGTGCTGTCAGGTTGGCAACACCTCCATAAAGCCAGATGGACCCCGAGGTCCCTTAAGGGCACCTGCAATGCAAGGACTTGCCAGCCTCAACCCCAAGCAACTGGCTGACATTGGCAAAAGAGGAGCAGAAAGTACTTGCACGCCTCTTCTCACGCACTTTGCTCCAGGAGCTTCACTCTCAGTAGCCTGGGCTGTGGAGTGGAAGGCTGGAGGCTGCCACACAGTGTCTGGGAGAAGCCCAGAAGCTCTCCCTAGGCACCCGTGCCACCCCGAGCCTTGGGACAGGCTGCAGTAGGGCCTTCGTGCACCTTGGGTGCCACAGGACTCACTTCAGGAAGGTCCTGGCATTGTAGCGGCAGTAGCAGAGCAGAGACATGCAGAGGATGCTGAAAGCACACTGAGTGAGCCACAGGCTCCAAAGCTGTGGGGCTTGGTCCCTCAGAGCTGGAGCTGAGCCATCTCTCAGGGACACTGAACATAATGTAGCATGTCCAAGCTGAGCCCCGCAGGGAGGGAGAGCACCTCACATGCAGGGAACCAGAGGTGACCTTTAAAGGTCCTTCCTAACCCAGACTGTTCTATGATTTGTGATTCTGCATGCACAGTGATAGTGTGCACTGAGCTGGTCACATCCCATATGTACACGTGTATTCTAGGAATCCACCCACATATCTGGGTTACACTTGCAGGCTCTCACCCTCACACTGCCCTGCCCCACGGGCTCCCTGCTCCTGCAGCAGGCAGCACCCACTCGTGGGCAGCTGCTGCACAGCACACACAGGGCTGTGGAGGGGAACCCTGGACTCAGCAGCCATGGTGAGGTGAGACTTCCCATTCCTCAGGAGCTGCTCAGGGCTACGTTGAGCAGGTGCTGCTGCTCACCTTCTACATCCCAGATGCTTGGGAAAGGAGAATGGCTCTGTGCTAGAGGTGTTCAGCTGTGGGACAGGCAGCAGGAACAGCCCCATGGCTGAATCACCCCTCCAGCTCTGGGTCCCCAGCTTCTGGGGAGCATTCTTGGGGAAGAGAGGTTTCCACTGCAGGAGAATGCTGTCCACAGCAGCATGCTGAGTGCCCAAGGAGGCAGGAGAGGCATTCCTGGGGAATCCCAGCAGCCCTTTTGCTGCTGCCCTTCACGGGCAGCTGGTTCCCTGTGTGAGAGCACTGGCACTTTGCATTCAGCTCCACAGCCTAGATTGCAGCTGGCATTTCCGTGCTGCTTGCAGAGGCGTGACTTGCTCAGCTGCAGCCCAAAGCTCCTCTCTCCTCTAGAAAGCACCAGGTAAACCCGCAGGGCTGGGAGAATGCTTCTGCTTCCCCTTACATCTCCTCCCCATCACCATCCCAACTAGTTGGCAGGCCCCAGTGGAAAGATGAGCAAAGTTGTATGCAAAGCTATACCCATGACCAGCCCCAGGCACTGGAGTGCTGCTGCCCACCAGATGTAATGGCTCCCTTGAGACTGGGGGGGATGGAAAGTGACCCTGTAGGGTCTGCTGTGGTGTAGACTAGGAGGAGCTTCATTGTGCCTGAGTCCATATTGTTCCCAGTTCCTGTGTGTTCACTTTTGTAAGCTGGAGGGCTTCAGACCGAGTTGTAAAATCCTACCATACAAAATCACTTAAGACTCTTAAGGGGGCTGTCAGTCTCAAAGTACTGTTGTAATTCCAGTCCAGAATCCTAACCCAAAACCCTTCCTGTGTTTTCAGCTGGCTATGGGATTCCTATCGCAGAACTTTTGCCATCAGATATTTCTGGGACAAACCACCCTGAGCCTGCTGCAAAAGTCCCTGAGGCTATGCAGACACTGGGTTACTATTCCAGTCCCCAGTCAAGATCCCTGCATCTCCTTCTAGTCCTTGCCCAGCCTCATGTCACGCACTTTCCTCTTGCTTTGCATCAGAGGTTGCCTGGGCTTGAGCTCCAGGAACAGGAAGATAAATCTAAGCCTACATAGACCTTCTTTTCACATGGTGAAAAATTATTTACACTCGAGTTGGGATTTGCTGCTCTACTAATTTTGTTGTCTCCTCGTTTGCCTGTTTGTCCCACATTCCACACAGTGTTTCCTCCCTCCCCCTTCTTTCTCTCACTGCCCTCAGGGGTGTCTTTCCTCTCTCCTCCTGGCTGGCCAGGTTAGGCAGGTGCAAGAAGAAGATGCACAAGGAAAATAATCCACCAACTCAAATATCACTGAGTTTTACAGAAAAAAAGGGGAAACAGAGGCAAAACTAAATGACCTTTAAAACAAGCAAGTTCTCAGGTTCCCTCCCCCACCCGGAAGTGGCTCCTCTGCTCTGTTATAACCTTCTCCTCCTTGCCCCAGCATTTATTTATAAGCACCATCAATAATTAAGAAGCTGCCTGCCTGCCTGCTTGCCTCAGCTGCAGTGTTGACAGAGGCATTTCTGACGTTTCCTGGCTCAGCCTGGCTGCTTTGCTCACTTGGGCTTTTAATTTTCTTCCCCTGCCTTGCTAGAAACACAGGAATCACCCACCTGGAACAGACTGGACATCGAGAGAGCCAGGAGAGCTTCCTGCTGGAGCTGGTTGCCCCAAGACTGGCCCAAGAGTTGCTGGCTTTCACAGCACTGCAGGCAGCAGGATGAGCTGGGATGTTTGGGGTGTCCCTGCCATGGGCACCACCTCTCCCTGCCAGAGGCAGGGTCTGGGAGAAGAGACCCCCCCTGTCCACATCTGAGGGCCATGGAGCTCTCACACTGGCATTTCTTTGTGGAAAAGACAGCAAGGGAAGGCTCTGCAGCTGGGGTTCCTGGGGGAACAGCATCACCCTTGGCACCCAGCCAGGGAGATGGAAGGAGGAGAGGCCCACCAAGCAGTGCAGCCAAAACCCACAGTTGGGCAGGATGAGTTGGCCCTAGCAGGCAGAGCCAGAGGCCTTACAGTAGAGGGGGACAGCTGGACTCAGGGATGGAAAGCTTTACACTGGTCCAGAGGAAGCACCACAGGGCATAACCCAGGGACAGACCAGGCACAGAGGCAGCAGCTGGGCTTGGCACATTGCTGGCACTGCAGAAGTCCTTGGAAACATTCCACGTTGTTCCTTGCAGGTTCAAAAGTGCCCCACAGGCATCAGGCAATCTCTGACCCTTGAACAAATCCTCAAATGTAGGGTTTCCAGACAGCCTGGCTCAGCAGCTGCAGGCAGAGCCTGCAGCATGCCAGCCCAGCTCCCTTTGCCAGTGTAATCTGGATGCAGCAATGGGGCACAAGGGAAGCCCAGGGGTTCTCCCAGAGCTGGCCTGCGATGCTGCTGGATGTGGCAGAGACTTTCAGGGAGGCAGTGGCAGAGAGATGCAGAGTGTGCACCCAGCTCCCCCCAGCATGCAGCACAGTGCTTTGGGGCCCTGCTCCACCAGCCCAGCCCTGAAAGGGAACACCAAGGGGATGGTGGCTCTGCCATGGCCTCACCCTCTGCAGTGAGATCAGGGAGTGCCCAGGAGCTTGGTACAGCAGCAGGAAGCAGATCTGTCACAGAGCATGGCTCTGGAGGGACAGTGATGGCAGCTGGCAGCTCCACAGCTCTTTCAGTGCTGGGTTGGGAAGAGGGCACCAAAGGACAGTGTCAACTCAGCAGCCCTTGGTGCACAAGCACCCAGACTGTCCCATTCCATCAGTGTCCAGCTCCCACCACAGTGACCGCCCCGACATTGTTCTTGCTGTGATGGGGTGAACATGGCCCCCTTCTGCTCCTGCAAGTTGCCCTACACCAGGCCCTGCAACTCCTGATACACGATACATGGAGCTGCTCCTGGGGGACACCAAGGGTCTGAGGGATGGAAAATGTGCTTCCTTCCCCGTGTGCCCCCACCTGCCCAGCCCACACAGCTCCTCCCACCCTCCCTTTCTTCTGTGGGTCAGGCTCCAGGGAGTGTCCCCAACCTCCAACCTGCAAGGTGTGTTGCTTGTCCCTCAGCAAGGGATATCACAGCCAAGCTGGCCTTGAAGGTAAATAAGGCAAGCAGGGATGATGCCCTCATTTCAGATACAACAAGGACCATGGACCTCTGAGCTGCTTTCTGGTGGCCACGCAAGGGAAGGATCCTGCACTGCCTCCTCTGGGATTTTCAAAATTTCACTGTGCACTGCCTATGCTGTAGGACCTGATCCTGCTTCCTGTCCCTCTAGAGCACACTTGCAAACACTTAGATTTATCTAAACATAGCACAACAAGGAGAGGTGGAAATTGGGGCAGGGAAGGGAATGACACAGAGTCACAAGCTAATCTGCAAATCATGGACCATCCTGTGGATAAAAAAGAGACCATGGAAAACCAATGGATCATCTCCATGGGAGTGCTGGAAAACAGCCTCCCACTAACTCTCATCCCCAGCCTGGTAAGGGAAAAGCTTCACACCTGCTCTGAATGTCGTGAAGACTGCAACAAGCCCAGACAGGAATAGAAGTCACTAACTAGAAGCTTTCCCTCCTCCAAGCAAACATGCAGCCAGCTCTCCTCTCCCGCATGGCACCCCAGCTTGGCTCACACGCCTGCTGCCAGGTTTGTCGAGTGGTGATGTCGCATCTCCCTGTCACAGAGCCCTGCAGCCAGATGGACAGGGCAGGGCAGCACATGACCAGCATGGCCGAGGGAAGCTGGCCACAGCTGGCATCCTTGGCAAGGACACAGCAGCACCCCATTCACAAGGAATTGAGGAGGAGGGCTGGCAAAATCTCAGTGATCACTGTTTCTATATTAACTACCTCCCTCATGACCTGCCCTCTTGCAGCAGGATGCATCTCCTATCTTCTGTGCATGTCTTCTCCTGGACTCTGCTAAGGGACATGTCTTCCTCATCCCCTCCAAGGAGCTGAGTGACAGCAGCCTGGCAATGAGGAGACATGGACAGGACCTGTGGGGATTGCTGTGACACAGCAGTGACAGCAGAGACCCTGGAGCTCAGGCAGTGCTAATGCAGATACTCATCCCTGAGTATGAATAAGAGCCAGCAAAAAGTGCCAGAGTCCCTCCAGGAAAGGAGGGATTACTCAAGGGGGCCAGCCAGTTCTGAGCCAAAAGCAGCAGGCACTGTGCTAACGCAGCTATCTCGAGCAGAAAGGCTGAGCACATCCTCCCCAAGTTCCTTTTGCTGTCCAAACACAGCCCCATGCTCCCAGCAGGTCTCACAAACAGGATGTTTCTGCTGCCCACGGCCTCTGTGACCCACTTTCTGGTAGGGCAGTTGCTCTGCTTTTCCCCTCCTCCTCCTCCTCGTTTCAGTATAGGGGGCCTGGGCACTTGTCCTGCCCAAGAGGAGCTTGCTAAACCTTCAGACCTGCAGACCTGTAGCTACCTTTGCAGGTGCTGGTGAGCAACCCCAGGCAAAAAATAAATTTTCCAACAAGGAAGGAAGGAAGCAGGGCTGGGGGAGCATGGAGGAAGCAGTGGCTGTGGTTGTATCCTCAGCATTGGTTGTTAATTATAACACAGAGCTGGGCATAGAGGGGAGCTTTAGGGTAGGTCCTCTGTTCCCTGGCACCCCTTGCTCCAGGGTTGTGCCAGTACCTCCCATGTCAATCCCACTGCAACTGGGGCTGAAGACCACAGAAGCTGGCACAAACACAGCAGCCTGAAATCTGGCAGTGCTGGTTCTCTGCCTCTTTTCCATAGATTGAAGGGTGGAGAGAAAGGGGAGGGGAGCCTGGCACAGCTCCTTCTCGAGCCTAGAGTGCCATCTGGCACTTGGATGCAACACAAGGGGCTGAGTGGGAGTCAGCAGAGGGACTTGAAACTTCTGGTCTGACATTGGAGGCATCTCAGAGAGAGGGAAAAAGAGAGGGCTCCAGAAGCAAGGAGGCAGGGGTTTGCAAGTGGGAACCGGTAGGTCCCTGGGCACAGATCCTGCCTGCAGGAAGGTTTTTTTGATTCAGTCAAGAAAACATATGATCTGGAAAAAAACGAATTAAAAACTAAGAGGCAAATAAACTGTCTTGCCTGGGAAGTTCCAGCATGGCAAGACGGGAGAGCCTTTTTCCTCACGCCCTGCTGCAAGCAGCGAGGGTCAGTGAAGGGAAGGGGTTCCCATGGTGGAAAGTGTTACCAGCTGCTAAGCTGAACTAAGCAAGGAAAAATCTAAGTTTTCAGGGAGCAGTAAAGATTCATTGAGGCACTGTGGCTGTTCAGGTGGGCAGGATAGCTCAGAGATGGGTTTGTGAAGTGCAGCCTTAGCAAGCATCTTGGGCAAACACTAATGCAGAGGATGTCCTGCCCCAGAGTCAGAGTCTGGGAAGTACAAGAAAGATTTAACAGCCATCTACATTTGCTTCCATCTGCCTGGAGGTAATTCCTAGGAGACACAGTCTCCCAGTGGATGAACAATACCTCCTGCCCTATTTATACAGTATCTTTGAAGTAACCTGAATGAAGGAAACCTTTGTGCTTTAGAGTTCAGGCCAGAGGTTCAGTGGTGTGAGAATACCAAAACCATTCCCCTCGTGCAGATCATATCCTGATTAACCCTATGGCAGCTAGACTATGCCCTGTGGGAGATGGGGGCCAAGTCCAGGAATATTCTGGGACTGGTTTTGAACCAGTAAGGGAGGAAGGATACACCTTTTCACAAACCTTGGTGCGATGCATGATGATGGGGATTGCAACCACAGCAACAGGTCAGATTCCCTGATTATTTGTTCCCCTGCTTTGTGTCTTTAATTAATCTCAAAGAGAGAGCATCCAAGCCACCAGCACACTCAGCTTGTGGTGGAATCATTTATCTCACCCCCCCATGGGGCTCCTGTGTGCTGCTGGGAAGGCCAGGCTGAGGGGAGCTGCTGCTGACAGGCTCTGCCTCCTCCCGTGTGCCCAGCATCCAGGAGCGAGGCCTGGGGGATGTCCTGGAGAGATGAGCCTCCACTCCTGCTGACAAGCTCTGCTCCCCACAGAGCCAGTGCAGGCAGCAGATGGGCTGGTCTCTCCCTGCCAGCGCAGGCAAGGGGGCTGAAAGGTGGGAGGTAGAACCAAATCCAGTCTCATTAAGGGTAATTACCATTCATCCCAGGAAGCAGTAGGAAAAAGAGCCCA
The DNA here is from genome assembly GCA_013400955.1 of Drymodes brunneopygia. Lineage (NCBI taxonomy): Eukaryota > Metazoa > Chordata > Aves > Passeriformes > Petroicidae > Drymodes > Drymodes brunneopygia. Next base: position 813,720 of record VZTZ01050758.1, read on the forward strand.
CGTTCTCCCCATCTATTAATAGCTGTCAGCAGCTGCATGGTTCCTGCTGGGACCCAGGGAGAGCAGAAAGCTTTGGGAGAGCAGCAGCACAGAGAGCATCCTGCTCCCCCATCCTTCAGCACTGGCTGTACAGGGGCAGTTTTCCTCCTTCCAGGATGTCATTTGTTTTGCTGCTTCCCCCAGGACTCCAGGAACTGCTGGCTGCTTTAAAGCAGTGTTTTCCAGCAAGAGCTGCAGGGAGCCAGCCAGGGGAAGGCCTGGAAATAGAGCTTTGGAGCCAGTCCCTGCTCCTCAGCATTCTCAATTTTCTGAGTCCCGCCCAGTTTTGGCAACTTTCTGCGCTCCTCATTGAAAAGGTAGAAGCCATCAATGAAAGAGGACTCCACCAGTGCCAAGGACAAACCTTGCTGGCTCCCACCCGAATGAATCCCTTTGGTGTCAGGCAGACAGCAAACACCAACAGGCTCCTCTCAGACCTGACCTTCAGCTGTGCCCATGGCTCTTCCCCATGGAGACATGAACCACATCTGACAGATGGAGGTTGCCTCGCTGCAGGCATCAGCTAGAGAGGCTGCCCCACATGGAGTACAGGACTCAAATGGAACTGGTGTGGTGACTTCTGGCCATCATGGTGTGATGTGAGGACACAGGGGGGCTGCAGGAGATGCACGAGCAGAGCTGACCAGGAGTACACATGCACAGAGAAGGGTTTTTTTCCCACTCCTTCTACTTCCAGCTGCCTCTGCAAACAAACAGCTGGCTGTTTGCTGTGGGCAGAAAGCTCACCAGACGTGTTCCTGCAGTCCCTGTGGAGACAGCTGCTGCTGGTGCCACTGGAGAGAAGAGAGGGAGAGGAAGGTGGAGAGGTAGAGGGAGAGGAGTAATGCTTGGCTGCAGGATGTGTTGGTGGCTGGGCAAAGCCAGGGAGGATAACATTTCTAGTCCATCATGCTGGGACACCAAAGAAGGTTGCCACTCTACAGCCGTAGCTCAGTTTTCAGAACAGCACCTGAACCTTCACATTAGCAGCAGAAGATTCCCTGTGAGATACGTTCATCCCACAAGGCAGTACAGGACCTGGCTCCTGTCCAATTTTTTTGTTGTGATATGAGGTTTGACTGTTGTTACACTGTCCTCCAACTCCAGGCAAAGCTGGCAGAGCTGATAATTCACAACACCATCACAGGTGCTGTCTGGGGGAAATCTGAGACCTCGCAGCTGAAGGGATACAGGGGGCACCTGGGATCTGCTGGTAGGACAATACTTTGGTCACTAGGGCCAGGAAGCAGCACCTTGCCTCATCCTCACTCAGATTTTAGCAGTGGGAATGGGAATGGGAATGGGAATGGAAATGGATGCAGTGTTTTACCTTGCATCCTTACTCCACAGCATTTAAGGAGCAACTGCCGCTGCACACCCCACTGGGAACAACACTAATGTCTACACTCATGGAAATAAATGCTGAGGTAGAGAAAGAGTTAACGCAGCTATGTTTTGACTATGACTACTTGTTTTCAGCATATGATTCAACACCTGATTGCATCCATTTTGACCACTGACTGCAATATTGCAATGTTGTCATTGAGAATCAATAACTGGGCAGACACAGCTGGACTCCATGGGACGGTGAAGACTCCAAAACGTGACATTTGAATTATATTGGCCATAAGGTGGGCTAAAAACCTCAGTGTTGATGGCTTGCTGAAGGCTCAGCTCAGAAATTGATCATTGTTGTGCAGGCAACTCAGGGGGGCTATTTCTGTGGATCTAGTTTGGGTCTCTCCTTTTCAATTCAGGAGTCTGACTGAATGCGTGCATGGAAATCAGTGCAAGAGAAAATATCTCTGGCTTTATGTTGCTCTCGTTTCTGCTTTTCAAGGTCTCAAAAGCCCTGGAGATGTGTTCCCAGGAGTAACATGGTCAGCTTGAGTTGAGGCCAGCGTTTGTGAAGGGCTTTGCAAGGCTTCTGACTACCCCACTGTGTTAAACACTAGCTTGACTCACAGGCGGTGTCACTGTCTTCTGGGGAGCTGAGTGACAGAATCAGGCCACACCTAGAAAAAGAAGAACATTGCTGCCAAGGTCTAACTTCCCATGTTTGAAACTCAAAGGAAGCCTCAGAGTCTTGATCCTCTTTTTTTAATCTATGCCTCTTTGCATTTATTGTTTTGTTGCTGAGCCTTTGGGGTGATCTGGGATCATGCTTTTAACATCTTCTTCATAACCAGGAGGTAGATTTTATATGAAAGTCAGCACAGCTTCCTAAAACTGCCAGCTATTATGGGACTTGCAGGACTGTCATGAGAGCTGGCACCAGTGTTATGTATGCTCCCACAAGGCACAGGCTGCCTGCAATCCTCTTGTGCCCGCTACATCAGCATTCCAAAGGAGTGAAAGAAAAACCTGTTTCACGCTGGAAATGCCCTGGCAAATACTGCAATGCTTAGATCTGAGAAATGGGAAAGAGGAGATGCATGTTTTCATCCCCTTGTTTACGCTTTATATTCCACAGCATGACATGTGCCTTGATGAGGATTCTGGTCTTTCCCCACCTCTGCAGAGGATGCTCAACAGCAGAATGAAAAAAGAACAGGTCAAGGGGAAGAGACAAACATGCAGCAGATGGACCAAGATCTTCTTGCCATCAGTGGAGTTCTCAGATTTGCTTCCCTCCCCCTCAGACCTGCCCTGTGATGTTGTTCTGCCCCAAAATACAAGGCCTTGAAGCAAACCCATTTCAGGCACAGACAGCATACCTTTAGCCATACAAACATGCAAAAAAACGGGTATCTTGAGGACAGCAGTGTATTCACCCTTTGAATACTTATTAGTACGGAACCATTCGCAATGCACATCTTGCCCCATTCTTTCCATGATGCCACAGAAGCTGCTGCTACTGCCGGAGTGTCCGGGGCTTGGCTAAATGCCCCCCACCCAGC
>VZTZ01050758.1:816713-847632 GCA_013400955.1 Drymodes brunneopygia
CGGGCCCCGCCCCAGCAACGGCCGCGTCCCTGGAGACGGCGGCGGTGCGAGCGCGGGGGCCGGGCTGGGCCCGGGCCCCATCCCTGCCCCGCAGCAGCAGCAGCAGCAGCGCAGAGCCCGCAGCCGAGTCCCCAGGCGTAGGGCCCGGAGGGACCCCGCGGCTGACGCCCCGCTGCCCCCGCGGCGTTGCGGGGCTGGGGACGCGCATTGCCCGTGAGCGGCTCTGCCCCCGGCGGTTCGCAGGTCGGACTCGTAACGAAGCGGCCGCGCTCATGAGCTTCCTTCCCTCTCGGGGTCTCTGCAGAGCAGCTTGGCTGGCAGGGGGAGTGCAGGGCCGGCATCCCACGGAGCTGGGCTGGTGGGGCTGGCGGGGCTGGCGGCGTTCAGCAGCATCCAGGCGTTCTCCCTGCTCCCCTGGGGAAGGGACCCCTCTCCCAGCCTCCGGGGGCTGGCGCGGCAGAGCCAGCTGCGCTCAGTGGCGGGGCTGCGGTGGGCAGTGCTCAGGCCCGAAAGGGCTTCTGTTTTTCTGACATCCCACTGGGGCAGTGGCACTTCCCAGGTCGTGCTGACAGAGATCCAGGACCACAGTTTTGGCCCTTCACATCACCTGGATTACAGTGGTGACATTAACCAAATTCCCAAATGGCCAGCTGGCCTCACTCTGCCCAATCTCCCATTACAGACAAATTTCATTATATCTGACGCTAAATAGATTCCTCATTTGGCACCTTTTTTTTTTTTTTTTTTAAACTCAAAGCCAGTTGCAGTGTCTCAGCCCTGGGATTAGCCTGCAACACAGTGTCCTAATGCATACTTAGCATTATCTTTGGAAGTGCCACAGAGCAAGGCCCCACAGGTATCTGTGGGATCAGTGGTGTTGGCCACACTCAGGATCACTTGCCTGGACTACAGGTAACAGCACCAAGGTCAGCACACCTGCAGAACAACTGGCATTTTCAGGGTGCTGCTGCAGTGGCATAAGAGCTTCCTCAATTAATGGGCAGGCAGAGCTTCAGTGCAAATGCAATCTTGGCTGGGGCAAAACCACCCTCAGAAATAATTTATCCTGCTCTTATAAACTCTCCAGCAAACACAGTGTTTACAGTTGTTCCATTTCTTGGATCTCTGTAATGCTGGTAGGAATATCAGCCAAAGGTCACCAGTTTCCATGCAGCTCTTCTTTTTTGGTCTCTCTGGGATTTGGTGTGAATGAGAAGAGCAAAAATCTTTTATTTCCAGATCAAAACAGGTTCAGCTGAAGAAGGTCTGCTAGACATGTTAGTAGCAGCATAATTTGATTGTGTGAGTAGGTTTCTGCCAATTCCTCCCAGGGAAGGGAAGTGTGATTTCTTTTATTTTTTTAAGAAGTTCTAGCTTTACTTATCAGTCTGATCTGGGTGTTAAATGACAAAAACTGGGAATTTACTACACAGCTCTATTCATTGCATATTGTCTAGTAATATACCTTTTTAGGATAGGTGACTGGTGTGTCTGTAGGGTGGGTGGGAAGGAGCAAGCATTATGCTGTTGACTTGGTTTATTGATAGTGAATTACAGCACTACCCCTGGGTTTAAGTATGTGCTCAGCAAACCCAGCTCTGGAAACTGGCTTGGAGTGTCAGCTCTGGTTGGGTGAGATTCCCACAGTGAGGCAGAGGGGCTGAGCAGTGAAGGAGGCCCTTCCCCTGGTGGTAAGGACACCTGGCTGCTGTGTTTGTGGTGGATGTGTTGGGAGCAGTAGCTCAGCGTCAGACCTGGCACCACAGGCATGGGGTTGATTTGGATGCTTTTCAGCCTTGCTCCTGTTGGCTTTGTAGTGAATGAGAAGAGGGCATGGTGGAGTCAGCTGAGCTGACTTGTTCTGGGGCTCAGATCAAGGGAAAGCTTCTCAGCAGCCTGGACAGCTCTGCCTCAGAGCAGCTGTGTCTCCTGCCCTGACTCTTGGAGACCATTCAGCAGCCCTGCATGTGCCATGGGTTACCTACCCTCTGAAAATCAATCTGCCATTGGTAAATAGGCAGTCAGATCATCTGCTGGAACAGACAGGAAATAATCCTAGACCACCAATGCTGCACTGGCTCTCCCCAACAGCTGGCCTTTAATGATTGTTTCCAAAAGGTCAGGAAAGCCATCAGAACCTCCAATTAGCTGTGAATGGCCTGGAGGACAAAATGATACAGATGCTTTTTGAATAGGACAAAGGACTGAGCAAGGAGAAAACAATTTTCCCAGTCACTTCCATTAATGCCACCTCACTGCCTTCTAGCTGTGTTTTGCCCTTTCACTGAAGTCCATCACACACCAGGAGCTGGGTTTCAGCTGGGTTAGTGTGCTGAGGAGAATCAGGCTTCTTCTCTTCCCCCTGAACGGTGGCCCATCATCATAGCACCTTCCTCAGGGCATGAGGAGCTTTGCAGGGAAAGGACTCCCAGTCCATCCTCACAGCTGCCTATCACTCGTTCCTCCTCCTTCTACATCCACCCTTCTTCAGATCAGGCTCCCTTTTTCTACAGCCTTTACCTTTGTCATCTGTACACCACTGCCACCCAGGAAATGCAGCTTTCCTGCCCTTGGCACCCTTCATCCTCCTGCTTTGGGCCAGAGAATGCCCTGCCACTGCCATCTCCACTGAACCACTCTCAGACCTGCCTCAAGAGCATTTGAAGAAGCCTTTGCTGACATATTTGCACCATGAATAATTTTCTCCTCTCCTCTAGACCTCAACATTTCACAGATCTCCTCTCTTCCTCTTTTGCAGGCCCTTCCTCAGATGCCTTTTGGAGGGGGAAGGAGCAGAGGGATTAACACTAGCAAAGCCAGCTCCAAAGCTTTCAGGGAGAGAGAGGGCAGTGCTGACAGAAGCAGCACCAGCTGGGAAGGCAGAGGTGAAGGGAGCAACCTTGTGCAGGGGAAGGAAGGACTAAGATGGTTCATCTAGGGATCACTGTCTGGGTCACATCCCTCACAAAGGAGGAGCTGGTTGGGATCAGGTGAGGGATATGGTGGCCAAAGATACTACAAAGTTCTCCTTCCACAGGATCCTTTGGTGGTGCAAGGCCACCACTGCCCTGATGTATCCTCTTGGTCTTGCAGGAAGGTGTTCTCACCTCTGACATTGCCATCCACCTCTGCCTCAAGCTTCTTTTAGGTGTCCTGCAGTCTGTAACTGCCCAGCCCTGTGCTGCAGCCCTGTTTGGTCCAGTTAGCCCCAGTAAGGATCAGCATGGGTCTGTATGCCCTGGGGGATGCTCACCACACCCAGATGCTCTTGTGGAACCCAGAACTCCAGTGGATGATTCCTTCCTGGTGTCTTTTCTGCCTCTTTCAGACTAGCTGGTTAGAGAGCCATTAGGACTTCCAGGCATACCATACATGTAGGATTCTGATGTCTGGAAGCACTAGCATTGAGGTTGGAATAGGAAACAGCAAATGGAAATTTTTGGTATGGGAAAGTTCTGCAAAGTTAAGAGGACCAGGCATCCTTCCTTCTTCTCCAGGCTGGTTCTTTTAGCTCAAATCTCCTTAGGTTAGGTGTGGTCTGATCAGGTCTGACCCATCTCATCAGTTAATGGATGTTTGGAAGGAGTTCAGCTGGAGAATAATGGAGAAAAGCAGGAAAAGAATACACTTATAATGTATTAATCTCTAAAGCATCTGTCTTTAGAGAGTCATGAGAACAGGCATCTTGGATTAAACCAGGGCCCAAAAACCCATCTCTGACAGTGGCTAGAAGCAGACACCTGGAATAAAGTAGGAAAAACAATGCAAGTGTGTGTTCTTTCCTCCAGCATTCTCCCCACCTCCAGCTGTGTTCAGCTGCTCACACTGAGCTACATGACTTCTGTGTATTTCATCATTCTCAAAGGGCTTTTCTTCCATGGACTTTTCCTAGAGTCTGTACAGACTCCTAGCATCCACAGCATCCTGTGGCAAGGAATTCCCCAGTTCAACAGCAGCCTGTGTGAGGAACCCTTTGCTTTAAACCCAGCTCCTGCCAGTTTCCCCTATTACTTTTATTGGAAAAGACAGTAAACAATCAATTCCCGTCCATCCTCTTCAACAGCACTCTGAATTAACACCACGTTATTATCTCCTTATTGCATGTGGTGCCTAGAGACCTCTTTGCACAGGGCAGGGTATAAAAAGATGAGTAATAGTTGTTTGGTTGCAGTGCTTCCAGTCCAAAGCAGAGGAGGCAGGCAAAGGGGAAGTGTGTTACAGGAGAGCAATGTGAGCTGACCATTAATATTGCTGGCTTCTTTCTAAAGCTGCCTTTTTCTTTTGCAGGCAACCACGTAGTGGTGACTCTCAAGGAATTTTCCCCTTGCTTCTCCTGAAGGAGAAGTAGGTCCTGAGCAAGGATGCAGGAGCCAGAAGCTGGTGACAAGAGCAGAGGCATTCCCTCACCATGCCCACCTCAGACCAGCGCTGATAGCTCGATCTACACACGCCGCTGCATCACTGAGGATCCCAGCTGGTCCCTGGTCACTGTCCCCCACCTCACTGACCTCTGCCTCCAGAACATCGCTCACAATTTCGAAAGTAAGTGGGAGCACATTTACTCTGGGACACACAGAGAGAGAGGGTCAGTCCCAGAGAGCAGAGGGTCAACAAGGCTGGCAGATGCATCTGAAAGGCAGAGTGTGGCACCCAGCCCTGCCAAAGGAACAGATGGGGAGAAATATCCCCTTGGGCAGCCAGTTAAACAAACTGTTTAGTTGCTAAGTTTGTATTTGTACACTCCAGGGACAGCTGTAGTCTTCTAGGCTGCAGTCCAGGATGTGACTCTGTCCTGACCTTGTTCTATCACATCTTCTTCCATCCATCCTCTTCTGGACTCACCTCAACCATGACTGGGGCTGTGGAGCTGCTGTTTCCAGCTCTTGATTCATACCCCCGTTAGGGCAGTGCTCGAGGATGGAGCCCTGTTGTACTGAGTGCTGTACAAAGAGATGGAGAATTGCTCCCTGCCCGGAGGAGCTATCATCTCAGTACTGTAGTCACAGGCTCAGCCCTCCTCCATGGCTTTTGGTGGTGATGTGACAAGTTATATCCTCAGGCAGGGAATGTGCTTTTGAAGCAGGTGCACTGATGAAACACAGCAAAACAGAAGCAGCATGTCTCATCTGAGAACTGACTGGGAGGGGGAAAAGAAGGGCCTACCTGTCTTTTTGGCTGACTCAGTGAAGTGGCAGCAAAGACCAAAGGTAGTTTTACGGCTATGTCCACACTGGGACTGTAAGACAGTACAGAGGAGCTCAGTGCTGCCTTATGCCAGGAGCTGATGGTACTCGGGGATCTGAGCTGGGTCACCCTTGCAGCCCTATCAGCCTGATCAGTCAGTTTGATGCCCAATGCATTGGACCTGCATTGTGCATACATAAAAGCAGTGTGCTCATTGTCATGGGGACCCTCATGCTCTTACCTGAGCTATGAGGCTGCACCTTGCCCATGGTGTGGCCTGAGTGAGCCCGAGTGAAGCTAGCCCAGCCCAGCCCTTCCTATATGTGTCCCACCTCTACTTGTGTCCTGGGACTTTGAGGAGAAGGTCACTGCAGTGTCAGCTGTGGGACACTGGAAAATAGACTCCAGGAAGAGGCTGTGGTAAAACTGTCGGCGTCCTTAGGAAGGGAATGCCACAGAAACAGAGGAAATATAAAGCTGACCCCACTGGGTGTTTCATAATCTGATTTCCCATGCACAGATAGGTTTCTCCGCTCATGATTTATGTTACTCAACACAACTGTGTACACGTAACCAAATATTCATGGTATGAGTACATGTGGCTTTTCTCTGGCATTTCTTGCCACAAAGAGCTCCCACCAGAGGGGACAGCTGAGACTTAGGGCAAGCACTGGGAAAGAGACTCGGGGGAAAGAGTACCTGGGAAAACAGAATTTTTATTTAAACAACGTAGACCTAAAAGATAGGAGTGTGCCTCAGCAAAAAGTAAAAGAAATCAATTTGAGGTAAGACTGATGCTTGAATTAAGATAAATAGGCACAAGGATCTGCATGAAAAGCACACAGTTGTTCTCAAATGCTGTTCTTCAATATGCTCAGAAACCAAAAGGGAGAAAGGTCAGCAAATGGCAGGCCAAGCTCTCCCATCACTGTGAGGCTGAATTAGTTCTCTTGGGAGCAGAATTCCTGCTCTGAATATAAACTGCATTCAAACTAAGTTTAAATGGGGAGCTCAGTTTCTGGCACAGTTCCCAAATATTATGAGAGTAAACCCAATTACGCTGATGTTTCACTGTAAAAGTTAGAAATCGTATCTGGAAATGTACAAATGAATCCTACATGTCTTCTGCCAACTTAGCTCTGTGCTCCAACCTCTGGCAACTGAGAAGAGAATCAGTATCAGCAGAGGGGAGGGCATGGCCACACAGCTGGGGCCCCAGGCAGAGACACAGGGCCAGCAATTGCTCCTTTGCCCAGACCAACCTCTTATTCTTTTTATCCCTTCCAGAGTACCCTATTTTGAACTATCTCCTGCCTAAACACCAGAGGAAGGTGGTGGACAGGCTCTCCACCAGCCTTCCACTCAGTGTGACTGCCAACATAGTAGGCCATGAGGAGTACTGGAAGAGGTGCTGTATGGAGCGCTGGCGAGTGTGCGACGTCTCCCAGTATGGAGACAGCTGGAAACGGATGTTCTTTGAACGTCACCTGGAGAACGTTCTGAAGTTTTTCATCCCTAACACCACAGACCCCAAAGAAGTCCTAGAGCTCATCCCACTCTGCAAAAGCTACGTGTGGAAACTGGAGATCGATCAGTTCCTGCCGCCTTTGCGGGTGGATCAAAGGGAGGAGAGCAATGACCTCTTTGACACAGAGGATGAGGCTGAACTCAGTGAGGTCTACACGCATCACTACAACCTGAAAGATCTCATTACTGCTCTCCCTCACCTTGAAGAGCTTCATCTCACTTACAGTGTGAAGAGCTGTGGAATGAACTTTGAGTGGAGCCTCTTTAACTTCACTGAGCTGGACTGCTCCAACTTGGCTGCTGCCTTGAGGATGTGCCGTAACTTGAAAGTAATATACCCCAAACTGAACCTTACTCCCTCAGCTAGATCTTCAAATTGCCTGTGGATAGAAATACAGGCACCAGTGTTGCTTGCTGGTAGCACCCTTCCTTTTGCAAGTTACAGAGTCTGTCCGAGTGCAGAGATGTTAACCAACCTGCTGGCCTAGTGCTGATTATCTTGTTCTGCCATGTCCTTGTTAGAACAGGTTGTCAGAGGATCAGGGAGAAAAATACTTGCTCCCAGAAAACTTGTTGCCTATAGCATAAGGGATAGCAGCAATCCACTGTTTTAACTCCTCCTGTAGTTCTGGGAGGGAGGAAAGGAAAAGCCCAGAGGGAGCTTTGCGTAAGGAGTTTTTGGTAGTTTTGCTCAGTAAATACCTGTCAGCCTCTCCCAGAGGAGCAAAGACCCTCAAGAAGGGCATGGGGAAACATTCACACTTGCCTTAGAGCGATGAGGGATTTTCCTCCTAAGCACTAACAGGATCTTCAGCTCTGTGGCAACTGCAGTGCAGATACTCAGCCCCTTCAAATCATCTGTGGGCATTGCTATCCAGAGTGGAGCCAGAGTGAGCTGGATGAACTCCCTACAGATTAACCTGTTTGGGAAACACGGCTTCCAGAAGAGAAATTACCCTTCTTGTGACTATTAAGATGCCCTGGCCACACAGGATATTGCACTGTGTTTACTACTGTTGCATGTGTTTGACTGTGATCTGGGGTGGGTTCTGTGCTAGTTGCTGCAGACATTTGGACAGTTTTATCTTGCTTTAATCATGCCCCCAGTTAGAGATCTTGTGCAGTCAGAGGAGAGAAACAGGCATTTGCAGGAGACAAACCCTTTTTCCCTAAAATAGGCATGGGACATCAGTGGCATGCCCTGCTTGCTGGAAGTATCTGCCCACTAGGAAAGCAACTGCTTGAGCCTGCTAGCTAAAGGTGTCTGAAGTGAAGGGAGATGAATCCTGTCTGGTGCACCACCAGTTTAACTCTGTGATGATCTTGTACAAAGCTCAGTCCAAAGCATTGGCTGTTTCAGTGACCCTGGTTTTTATGCCCACAGGTTTTCAAGCTGACACGAAGCAAAGTGGATGACGACAAGATCAAGCTCCTGGCCCGTAACCTGCTGGATCACCCTGGCTTGTTGGAGCTGGACTTGTCCCACAATCTCATCAGGGACCACGGGGCACAAGCTCTTGGCAAGCTGATCAGCCACAGCAAATTAGAAACCCTCAATCTCTGTAACAATCAGATCTGTCACCTGGGGGCTCAGGCTCTTGCTCAAGGCCTGGCTGAGAGCTCCACCCTGACCTCCCTGAATCTGCGCCTCAACTTCGTGGAGGACAGAGGTGGGGAGGCGATCGGCCGTGCCCTGCTGACCAACACCAGCCTGAAGTCCCTCCATCTAGGAAGTAATAACCTGTCAGAGCCAACTGCTGCAGTGTTCTCCCAGGTCCTGGCTCAGAACACCACTCTGACGAGCATCAACTTCTCATGCAACCACCTGGGGCTGGTAAGAGAAAGCTTCTCCCTGCAGTCTGAGAGCCTGCCTGGTGGCCTTGCAAAGCAGATGCTGAGCCTGTCTCAAAGCCACAGAGACAAATACATCCCTCACTTTGCATTCTTGCTATGACAAAAATCAGTTGTGAGCAGGGAAGAGACTCTAGCAGATGTCAGGAAGGAGAAGGACACCTTCTGTGCATCAACATGCATTTACCTCACTTGTTACATCTAGCTCTTTTCATAGGGCTGAATCTGTCTTTGAGGCTTTGGGCTTTTGGGCAGAGAGGGATTTTCCCCCCAGGAAACTGAAAACCAGGAAGCATGTCTGGGAGAAATCACAGACGCTTCGCACACGTGAGCGTAGTTAATGACAGGCGGCACGAGATGAGGGTCTCATGCATATCCTCTGTGCTTTGGATCTGCTGTGCCATCTGTCACTCAGCAGCACACAGATAGTGTCACCCTTCCCAGAATTTCTCCTGTCCATCACACACCCAGAGGATACTGTCAGAAAATTGCCTTGGTTGTTGAGCTTCTTTCACTCACCCTGCGGCCCTGGAGCGGTGCGGTGGGTCAGGAGTGTCATGTCTGTGTGCTTGTAAGTGGCTCCTAAAACACAAGCTTACATTTTCTAGACAGAAGAACATCCACAGATCTACTGCAGATCCCTAAGAGCTGCAGTATGCAACATGCCCACAAACCAGACTGCTTCTCTTCTGCTGATTAAAAAGAGCTTTAGAAATCTGAAACTAGACAGCCAAAAGCAATCATGCTGGCTTTTAAACTTTCTGCGCTGCCTCAATTATTCTCACTGTCAAATAAAGAGACAGGAAGACCAGCTGTCCCTGCTGGCAGGAATATTGGCATCAATGTGTTTGACAAGGGTTTTAAAAGGATTTGATGGCAGAAAACCTTTTGTGAGTTCTGAGTTTTATGGTCCTGGATGTGAAAAACCATTTGAGTTTAATGATACGAGGGGGCAAAGGTTGGAAAGGATAGAAGGATTTTTGTTTAGTAAATAATAATCTCTGTGCTTAGCATCTTCCTTCTGATGAGCTCTCCTGTTACCCATTTGTGATGTTCCATGGCAGCCCAAAAGGTGGCTGGAAGTATTATCTTTGGGAAGATTGGGGGTTTTGATAGAGATGCATTTAATTCTGACCTCTGTACCCCATTAAAAAGAGACCTCATCCCAGTCCTTTTTGCTCTGCCCTTTTTGGCAAAAGGGCTGAGGCAGGGTGTTGGGATGAGGGGACCATCTGGATGGAAGAGATGGGGCAGGATGTGTATTTAGTACCTGAAAGGAAGTAGCAAGAGTGGGAAAAAGTTCCAATTGTCACATCCCTCAATACAGTGCTTCATGTATGGCGGGAGAAATGCCTCAGAGTGAGTTGCCTCCCTAAGGCTACATCACATTTTCTGTCTCATGCAGGCTGGTCTTCAGTTACATGAGATACTCCCCTCAGGAAAGCCAACCCAGCCTGGGAAATGGCATCCAGGCAGAAAACTGCCAGTACTGGGGCTCTCACGACTGCCAAGATGAGGAACAGCACTTTAATCCATTTGTCCCCAGCCAGCAGTAAGCTGCGAACCAGGGGACAGGGGGGAGCAGACTCCTCTCAGGTTATCATTGCCAGATGTGCTGTTAACCAGCATGAGCTTGAGAACTCCTGACATAGTACCCAGAGGGAGTCATTAGCATGTGTCACATCACAGAGAGCTGCATAAGATTACACTCCTCCTCTGCACTTCTGTGAGCAACATTTCGGACATGGGTGAAGGCCTTTTTCCCTTTTGGCACCATCTCATGGACTTCCCACTGACAGCAGCAGAAATTGCCATGGGAAGGAGGGAAAAGGAGCAATACACATCTGTTTTGGATGTCCTCCTTTAACCATCCCCTCTCATCCTTTTGCAGGAGGGTGGGAAGCACCTGCTGGAAGGGCTGGCAAACAACAAGACTTTGACCAAGCTTGATCTCCGCCACGCAGAGGTGGAGCAGGAGACTGGATTCCGCATTCACGAAATAGTGTGGGCCAATTGGGAAGCAGTGAGGCTGGCATCTCAGCAGCACCCCACCCCTGAACCCCTCTGAATAAAGTGCTCCAGGCAGCAATGAGCTTTGGGTGTGCAGTCTTGGAAACACTTTACTTTGGGGTCTTGGTTTTATTTGCTTTTCTGAGAAACACTCAACTTGTGGCTGCCATGACAGCCTTTCCCAGAGCCCTATCATCCAACCTGTGACTTAACTGGAGACAGACATTAGATCTCAAGGCATTGTAGTGGCACCCCAGAATAATCTGCCTCTTAAGCCCTCTCTCTCACTGTACCCTAAATATCACCTCCTGTGATGCTTTTATATGCTCCAGCAGCAAGCTTAATTCAGGCAACTGATTATCGTTTCACCTCTAAAGCAGCTAAGATGAAGTCTCTGCCACCTAAATGGTCTAGTCCAGACCCGACTTTAAGGTTTTGTGGAGGAGGATGTGAGAGGCGTAGAGGATTGAGGGAATGTTGTTTCTAGTTCCTCAGCGGCTTTTTCTGGCTATTGCTCTGCTCAATAATCTATTTGTATTTATAGTAAAATTTGTCTGGAGTCTGATATGGGTGGTGAAAAGTAAATAGAAATAAATTCAATAAATCAAGAGGTCTCACCACCGTGGTTTCCTGCAGGGTTGCTCTGCTTTTGATCAGTGCTAGCCTGCTTTGCAACAGGTGAATTCTTTACAGCCAGATGCTTACCCTACCTAGTAGTGCTCTTCTGTGCAAACCTGTTCAAAACAATCTGTGTTTTGCATAACTTCAAGTTAGAGGGGTCCTTTCAGGACTGCTGGCCCACATAGCTCACAGGTTTGAAAACAGTGCAGCTTCCTTGGGCTTGGAGCAAAACAGAACAGCTTACTTTCGCTCTACAGGCTGTGGTCACCTGAGGATGGGACAAGGCACTTATCTGACTGAGTTGATCCTTTGACCACCCTGCTCTGAAGATATCAGGGAATTAAGCAAGTGGATTGAATTCCATCCCCTCCCGCCTTCTCAGCAATGCAAGAGCTTCCCATCACTCCCAGCCTTGCCCAACACCAGTGCTCACAGACCCACTGCTGGCAACCACCTCAGTGAATCATCTGAAACTTTTATTACACCGATTTGGTTTACAATCTTTGTACTTTGATATTTCCAACAAAAAAGGCAACATTGTGATATACTGTTTGTACATATATAGAGAGACAGACAGAGCTAGATCATATTGACAGAGTTGAAAAGTAAAAACTGTTTCCCAGTGTTCACAAAAGAAGTTATTCACCACGTACCCGCTTCTGCCTTGCCCTGCCTGATGGACACAGACACCAATGGCGCCACCAGCCCCTGGCTGACAGGACCTTGACCTGCACTGTGCCACACTCATATAGATCAGAAAGGATGGAGTGCCAGGCTGCCCTGACAGCAGGGGCCACACAAGGGCTGCTGACAGGGCTCAGCCCCGAGCCCTCACAGGTTTGTGTAGCTCCCTTCCCAACTATTGATGGATGCTCCAGGGGCTACGTCCAGAAGAATTCCTAACCAGCAGTAGCAGCTGTGAAACCTCCCTACCTAGGCATCTCCCACTACTTGTTTCCCATCCTCGAGACCGAGGTATTGAATATACTTATTTATTTTTATTTGCATTTACAAAATATTTTCACTGGATGACACACCTCAATGAGATGAGAACTCATGTTCAGAAACAGCAGAAAAGACCCAGATCAGCATCAGGCTGATGAAGCAACAGCTCCAGCAGTGAGGGTGGGGGTTTAATGGGGGTGGCCTGGTCCTAGGCAAGCCTGTCTGTAGCTCCAAGGACAGGGCTGCAGCTGGTCAGCCAGTTGTGCAATGAAAGCTCATGCTTGGTGGGCAGTGATGAGATCCTGCAGACATGCTAGCAGACACATGAGGAGGAACTGGCCACCAGAGCCAGTGAGGGCAAGGGAAGGAAAGAAAAGGACTTGGGAAAACATGTAATCACCAGAACAACTTCTGACTTGCTTTCCAGGATATTCACTGCTCATTTTCCTGCAAACAGCCGAGACTGTTAACACCACTCAAGCACCCTTCAAACCCACTCCTGGGCTGCCACACGCAGGAATGGCTGGACAGGTAGCTGTTGCCTAGAGAACTCTTTGCCCTCTCTCCCATCAATCTCTAGGCCAAAAAGCAAAGTTTAAACCAAGCAGCCTGCACCACTTGCCCATACCCAAGACCAACAATCAACTATCTGCCAGTCTGCAAGGGTTGAAACCATTTCAAACGCCACACACTCTGGCCAGACAGCACCAGCAGTTTGCTGGAGTGTGAACGTTCCTGTTGTTGGTGAGTCACTTGTCAGCTCCAGGTCCAGGTGGGTAACTAGCTGTGCTGAGTGCAGGACCCAAAAGGATACCTCAGGTCTCCCATGAGATCTATCTCCAAAGAGTACTGGCAGGCTTTGAGGAGGGGGTGTCACTTGTGGGCCTCCATCTGGAGGAGGGAATGAGCTAGGGCACTGTCACCACCCACCAATGCAGCATCAGCAGCACTCAGCAGAGGGACCCCAGTCAAGCTGGGAGCGTCCCCTCACCCGTGGGTCTGTGCCAGAGAGATGGTGAGAGACAGGGGTGGCTGGAAGGTAAAGCAGGGAGAATGACACGAGGGCATGCAGTCAGGCTGTGCCGGTGGGTGTCCCCTCAGGCCAGAGCAGGACACCCGGCTGGCTCCCTCCCAGAGCAGATGGCGAGCCCAGCTTCTGCTGCTCTGAGCAGAGTGCACACGGCAGCAGGAGACAGTGGCCAGCTTCCCAAGCCTGGCAGTTTCTGCTCACAGAGACCCAGGCATCGATTTGCAAGGTGTCACACTGGCATATGTCACAAACAGGATGGCAGGTTGATTTTGTGCACTGACTGGGGGAGGAGGAGCAGGCTGCCACAACGACGAGCAGAGGCTGTGCACAGAAATGGTTGCTATGCTCAGCCTCCCTTTGCTCCCTTGGAGCTGGATCTGTCCAGGCTGAGCTGCCCCTGCCTGTTCGGGGCCTGCTGGCCTTCTGCACAGTCAGCCAAGGTGCTGGTGGCTGGGGTTCAACAGCACAGGGGGTCTGTGCACTGCCTCTGGGACAGCACGGTGGGGTGAGGAGGAAACAGCATGCTTCTGAAACACAGTGCCAAGCACTCCTGGCCGGAAACACACCTAGACAACTAACACAAGCTCTCCCGATCACTGGGGACCCACCACTGTATTCCATCACCCCTACAGCACCCGTGCACTGTGTCCAGCTGCTTCCCTCCAAACTCAATCACCAGCTAGCCCCACGTACTACCCTGCTGACAGGGCACTTCTGGCTAACCTAGATCCTTTCGTGCTTCTTCAGCTGCAGTGAAGAGGGATGAAGCCTGAGCTCATGTGGCTGGAAAGATGGGAGGTGGCGCAGAGCCAAGCCCTGCATCAGCTTCCCTAGGTGCAGGGGATGGCTCAGAAATGAAGTGTTCCTCCTCCCTACAGGGTATGCCTGAAATAGCCAGGCTTGTCAGATCCCTGTCTCTGGCTGTGATGGATTAGCCTCTCCCAGGCACAAGGCAATTTATTCATTAGTGACATTTACACCTTGTGGCTGCATTAGCCATCGTGGCTGGTGACACGTGCCCAAGCTGTCAGGGCTTGGAGGCAACACTGCTGCTCCAACAGTGCAGCAAGACATGGCCTGGACACCTCAGCTTAGGAATTTCTGCTACCCTGCCTGTCTCCTCAGCCAGAGCATGCACAGACTGCTTTGAAGGCCCACTCTGTTCCCAAGCGTCTCCATCAAATGCCCAGCTCCATTTCCCCCTGACTCTCCCTGCCTTGTAGTGCAGTTGCTCTGGCACCACACCCCGCTGCCTCATTTTGCCTTCTGTCTCCTGTAAAAACCACTGCCTTTGCAAAGCCTTTTACAGCTGTTCTCAACCATCCCTCTTCCTCCCATGTCTTGCTGAGCATTCACATGCTATCTTGTCCTCTGTCAGATGCCCCCAGCAGAGAAGCACAGAGCCCATGTTCGGAGACTTCTCTAGCAGACATGCTGCTTTCACCATGATGCTGTCCCCTGGTCCTGCACTGCCACAACAGCTTACCTGTCTCTCCTCTCATCCCTGGTCTGGAGACCAGGACTACCAAAACATCAAGGCCTTTTGTTTTCTAACTTATCCTAAGTGCTGTGAAATTCTCTGGGAAAGCCCAAAGTGATGCCAGGACACGCTGCGGTTGCTCTGCACCAAGCAAGCAGTGGGCAGGGCAGGGCAGGGCAGGGACCACTGCTGGAAGGCAGGGTATGGTGAGGTCTGACCACCAGCATGCCTGTGGTCATCATGCATCTGCTGGCATTTCATGGCTGGCCCATGACACCCAGCAGGGAGGGGACCAAAATGATGTGAATGCACAGCCTCGGAGGAGTTCAGGGGAGGGGAGTGCTTTGGCAAGCTCAGAGGAATGACAGTTTGCACATCGGGTTTGGGGAGAGTGAGAAGAGCTGGAAAGCATTGTCCAAGGAGCAGATCCAGCAGCTCTCCAGTTTCAGGCAGCCAGCAATGAATTAGCCTGTTCTCAAACACAGCTTGCTCCGTGCTTTTATCCCTGTTCCCTGCCACTCGCTGCAGCAAATGTGACACTTCACACCATCTCCTAAGAGAAACCAGGTCAGGAGTTTCCTGTCACGAGGAACAAGCAATGCTCTGTCACCCTGAAAAGCCCTTGCCGCAAGGGTGGATGGGTGTCGCCACACCAAAGCCACAAACATATCAACCCTCTGCAGGGCCACAGATCCCAGTTGTGCACCAGCACAGAACCCCACCCTGCCATGCCTGGGTGGATGGCCATGTCACACCTCCAGGGGCAGGGAAAGATTTTAGACTCCAACTTCCATTCCTGACCAACCTACCCCACTGCAAAGGCACTGGGCCAGCATCCTGATCTGCCTTGAGCATTCCTCCTGGAGAGTTTAAACCCACATCATCTTCTCCAACAACTTTTTTTTTTTTTTTTTAAAGCAAGGAACAGCAACGCAAAACACTTCTCACAGCTGTTAAGGCCTTCTGGTTGCATTTCAGTTTGAAAAAGCCACTGGCATTTCCAAAGTGAAATCCTGTTATTTTGGGGTCTAGTTGTCACTGCTGTTAGCCCAGTCATGTGAGCAGAGCTGCTCCATCAGACACACTGCTCCTCTCACTCCCCCCCTGGCCCCTGGGGACAGGCTCTGCCTGGGGGCAGGTGCAGCACAAACAGAGCCCACCAGCTTCTGTCAGGGCTGAGCAGGAGGTGATGCCTGCTTACAGCTGATCCTCCCTCTGCATCTGCTTCTGGAAATGTGCATAGACTCAGGCTTGGGATTTTCCAAACTTTCACCCTGAATGGTTCATGGGCTACCATCCAAAGCCTGAATTCATGTCACGGCAGCTGATGGTGCTGCTAATGGACGTTGGGACCATGGGACTGATACAGAGTACTACGTCATCTCACCACATTCTAGCTAGGCTTTTTCTTTCACTAATGTGAGTAGCTAAGATTGCAGAAGCAGCTTGTGCTGATGGACAGTGAAAGAACCTCATGTGTCTGTGTGTGAAGTTATTTTGTTCTACAAAATCCACTAAATTATAATCACAGTAGGTGATCCATCCATTCATAGAGTTCGAAGGACTGGGGAAGGTTCAGGATGGGCACCAGTTTCTCACAAGCTTCATTTCCCCCAAATGAGGTTTACAAAAACCAAACAAATGAACAGACAAAATGGCCCAACAAAAAGAGTCTTCCTGGGGAATGGGGGAGGAATAAAACCCACTTAGCTTTCCAGCAGCCGCTGTGCTTATTCTCAGTGCTGGATGGCCATGCTGCACATTGTGATGGGCTCCTGAAAATTTGGCAGCTTCTGGAAGAGTTGCATAGGTGGATGATATACCTGTTAGTAGAGCCTGTTTACGAGCTGCAGGAAGAGGAGCTTGCTGAACTCCACAGGGAAACTGTCCCTCCCCCAAGACAGACGTGAGGTAAGGAGGGAAGGAGGAAGGGCAGGCCACGAGGCCATGGGTCTTGCAGGTTCAGTTCTGTCCTTGGGACCTCTTTTACCTCAGAGGCGGAAAGGCTATGGTCCTGTGGGAGAAGGCTCCTCTCCCAGTGCTGCGGAGGTGCTGTGGAGGTCAATTTGCTTGTTAGCTTGCTTTTGAGGGAGCTGATGAGATCACATCCATGGGCAAAACGTCCCCCTTGGCGGAGCAGCTGTGATGGAGGCAGCAGAGCAGAACAGTTCAGCCCACTGCTTGTAGAAACGACAGATATTCAACATTCACTCATGTTGGCCAACTCCCAACACAAACTCTATGCATCAAAGCAACACTGTGACAGATCAATTTTACTGGACTCAAGGACAGACCCCTCTGAGGAGCTGCTATGCCAACCTCACATTAGTATAGTATCACTGGCTTCAGTACAATCTCACTAGGAATGAACATAGCCCAAAAATTTTTACCTGAAGTGCGATTATGACCCCTTTCATCTTTTTCCAGAATGCCCACGGGGAAAACTGCCCTAGGCAGGCTCAGCCCCAAGTCCCCACTGGGGTCCCAGATCCTATGAACCAGCCTTTGGTCCCCATGCATACCTGGCTCAGTGGAAAGTGTAGGCCCAAGTGCATCACAGGAGGCAGCAGCACCAAATAGAGCTATCACTTAAACTGTCTCGTTTCTGACATTACCTGGATCCAGATCATATTCCTACAGACTGTATTCTAACCACTGAATATGAATGAAATATGATCAGAAGGACATATCCCAGCTTGAGACCTATAGCTCTTGGGTAACACAGCATCTTGGTGGCGGTGTAGCATTTCAGACCCAGTCCCTACAGTGCCTGCAGCAGAGGAGCAAACTGCAGCAAGTCTGTATCCTGCTAAAGGCAGCACCCTGGTGACACTGGACAGCAGTACTGAGCTGTGGTTGGAAAGGCTGGAAGGAGAGTTTAAAAGGCATTATTTGTCCCACCTGATAATCAGCAAGTGCTGCTCTACTGGATGCTACTTAACTTAAACTTCCACTTAATAAATCTTTTCCTGCAGTTCTCTCCCCATGGGCATCCATCAGTTATTAAACATCTCTGCAGCCTCTTGAGTGAAGAGACAACACAGAGGGCAGGGACCAGCTGGATGTCTAATGTGCATTTCATGGGGAGCAGAAAGGAAGGGGGGTGCATTTGTTTGATAACAGATGAACAGCACCTTCCCCAGCCCTAATACTATTTGCCTGGAAGGCCTGGCCTTAGCCATAGGCTCAGATTCCCTTTCCCCACCCTAATGAATGCCCCTACAGCTGCTCACCCACCCCTCTCTGAAAGCTCCCTCCCTGGTGTGGAGTGAGACGTGACACACAGAGGGCTCAAAGAAGCACCACTTGGTTGGTTGGTGTCATCGACTGGTTCTGCACAAGCAAAGTGCTAGGCACTATGTGGGAAGCTTTCACTGTGCTGAAAGACAGATAAATGGGTCATGATGTGTCTTGATGATCAGCTAATCCAGAGCTTCTCACACACTCTGTCTTTCTCTAGTTCGGAAAAGCTGGAGAGCTTCCAAGTACCTGACAGCAACAGGAAACACCAAATAGCCCAAACTAATTCTCCAGCCTTGCAACAGTAAGGAGTAGCCCTCTTCTGGGTTGCATTAGCACCATGAGGGGCCACGAAGAGGAGCTGGCAGCATTCCTGTCTCCCTCCTTCTGGTATGTGAGGAAAGCCTGCTGAGCAACGCTGAGCGTGACTCTCAGCCCAAAGAAAGCTGCAATGTTTGAATGATGTATGGAAAAAAACAAAGCCATCTGACTGCGGAGATCCTCCTAGTTATTGCCCCCATCATACTGACAAGCACCCAGCTTTGACCTTCCCAGAGGGTGATGCGTGCTGTCCTGCTTTCCTTGTGTAAGAGGCCAGCAGCTCTGTATCCTCCGCTCACTTTGAAGAGATCTTCTGCACCAGAAGAGGACCAGAAATGAGGACACAGGCATCCTGACAGACCAAAGCACTGCTCGCACCTTTGGCCCTCTCCTCTGCCTGGGCCAGGCTCACAGCAGGAGTTGCATATTCACTACACAGGGAAAACTTCTGCACCACCATTCAAGCTAGGGTCAGGAAAGTGAGATCAAGACCCTGGGACTGGTGAAGAGAAGGCTACAGATAACAGGCCTGCTTGTGTCAGGAAGGCCATGAGAAAAAGGAACAGAGCCAATTAGACTCACCAGTCAATGGAGGAGAAGTAATGGGATTAAGGTACAGCAAGGAGAACTCAGATTAGATAGAAAGGAGAAGGCCATCCTGAGAGGAGCAGATTGGGGCATCGAATGACCTGCCAAAGGAATCGTCATCACCAACATGGATACGGCAGAGAGCAGACACAAGTCTCAGGAAGAGCAGACAGCTGACTGCTGCACAGCCCAGAGCTGTGTGGGTGATGTGTATGTGCCAGGAGATGGGACCACTCCACCATGGAGAGGCCATGCACCAGAACAGGGACAGGCCCTCT
The DNA here is from genome assembly GCA_013400955.1 of Drymodes brunneopygia. Lineage (NCBI taxonomy): Eukaryota > Metazoa > Chordata > Aves > Passeriformes > Petroicidae > Drymodes > Drymodes brunneopygia. Next base: position 835,789 of record VZTZ01050758.1, read on the forward strand.
CTGGGTATCTGTGCTGTAACCTGAGCCACAAAGAGAGTTATAGCAGCTGCCCTTGGCCCAGGGCACTACGGTCTCTCACCAACACTTAGGAGGAAACCCTCTTTGCTGGTAGTGTCCTATACCAGGAGATGGAAGGGACAGCCCAGTTTTCTGCTCTAAACTGACCTGCCTGACTGGACACGCCAGTATGAACCCTAGTTTCAGTCTCTCCTCTTCTGCTCCACCACTTCCCTGTCATGCCACCAGGCAGCTCCTGTCCCTGCTGCCCACTCCTGCTTCCCTACAATATCCAAGTGCACCATCCCCCTTTCCTGAACCTGAGGCAGGGCACAAATGTCTCCACCCTTGAGAGAATGGAATAGGATGGACCAGGGGGGCAGTTCTAACAGGTGTACTGGGGTAGCAGGGCCAAGAATATGAGGGAGGGGATCTCTGGAAATCCTGGATACAGTGGGGAACGCTGACTAGAGAGGTCCTACTTCTCAGGGTACTGTGGGTCTGGAACAGCCACAGACAATGGCACTGGGACTCCATCTGGGACCTGGCTGCAGCTGGCACCGTGTACATGGGGAAGGTGCTCAGCAACAGGAAGACTGTATGAATTCTGTGGGTCAGAACAGCAGCCAAGCCTTGAAGATCCATGTGTCCACTTGGATAGACCAACTCCAGAATAAGATTTCATAGGTGACAATGGGGCCAGAGGACAAGGCAAGGCATTCTCATGGAAAGCCCCAGAAAGAGCCAAGGACAAGGTGCCTGAAACTCTGCTGCAGGTGCTAAAAGCCGGGGTGGGGGTGGGCATAGAGACCCTGCTAATCTGTCCCTATTGTGAAGACTGTCTTTGCCCCAGGGAGCTAAAAGGCCTGCCAAAGCTTAGATAAATCCATCTGTCCAAGGCACCTTGGAGGCTGGAGATAGAAAGATGAGCCATTACAGCCTAATTTAAGCAATGTGCAGAAGATTCCAAAGAGAACATGTCAGGAAGGACAAGCAGGGACCTCATTCCTCACTAATGACCCGTTGCAGCTCCACTGCCTCAATTCACTGGGATGTACACGCACACACCATTATCTCCCCAGAGCCACGAGGACACTCAACATTGGCCTTGGCTTACATTAGGCCTTGGAGAGAGAGGCACGAGCGCACAGCAAGCCAATTGTCATTACTAAGCAAGGAAATCCCAGGGCTGCTTTCACCCAGTCTGAATCTGTGCCAAAAATAATGAGAACAAAATGCAGAGAGGGATGTGCCTACACCAGAGACCTTATGCTTCTCTGTCCTCCAAGGGACCCTCTTCTTTAAGCCAACATCTAGCTCTGGTACTGAAAGTAAAGACAGATCCTAAGACAGAACCATGAACAGAGTGAGATTTTAAGGGACTTGCTGTTCAAGCCACTGTTGTTTGCAGTTTAGCACCCACGATCCAGGAGGACAAGCTGACTTGAAGGGCAAGAGACACTGACCAGGATGTGCAGGGCATGAAGAGCAGAACAGACTGCTCTGGGGGAAACAAGTGGAGCCCTACCACGCCCACAGGTGCTGACCACTCCAGGCTGGCCAGCAAGAGATGACTTTCCAAAGAGGACCAATGTGGTACATGGGTGCATTTGCAGCCTCCTCAAGACCTGAGAGGCAAAGCAGTACAGCAGCACGATGAGAGAGACAGGCTCCTCTGTAATAGCTGGCACGAGGAAGACAGCTGGACTAAATACAAAGCCTCACTGTTTGCCCTTCTGGGAGATGGGGAGGCAGACACCAAGCACAAATGCCCAGGTGCCAATGGGCTTGCCCTTGTCACCCAAGACATGCTGCTCTCAGCTGTTGTTCACCCCAGCTGATGAGTAGCGCTGTCTGGAGAAATTCACTGGCTGATTTGGCATGCACTCCCCCAAAGAGCTGAGTGAAAAGGAGACAGCTTTTCTGAGAACAAGGACACAAGAGATCTGGGGATGGGTTGCTGGAGGAGGAAAAGCTGGGTGTCTGCATGCTGCAAATACTGCACAGCTTCAGTGACAGAGACTCTTTGCCCAATGTCACGGAGATCCTTTCCAGTGGGGTAGAAGGGGCAGCACAAAGCTCAGAGCAACCTGCCCTGACTCGAGCAAGGCAGAAGAACCCAGTAGCTAATGAGCTTTACAGAGGTCACCTCACTTCTCACAGCCTGACACCTCCCTGCAAAAACCTCTGTCATGCAAAACGTTTAGTTTTAATGAGGTTTTCCTCTAATGTATCCCCAGCCTCTGTTCTGCAGAGCATCCCTCTTGGCAGATGCCTCCTGCACGTGTCCTGCACCAACAGTGGGGTCCCACACAAAGGGAATCCTTTCAATCCTCCTTTCCCCAGACCAAGTTCCCAATGCTCCAGCATGCTTTTGCATTTGTCCCTCTTATCCCCTCAGAGCTCTCTGCCAAAATGAGGCTTCCAGGAGCCTGCAGCTCAGAGTCCGCAGTCAGAGCCCAGCTGGATCTCAGGCAAAAATCACTCGTGCAGACATGCACCAACCTGCTGCTCCATTATCAATAGGTGAACTGCAGCTGAACCTACCAGAGACTTCCTTGATGCTTGGTTGAACCAATTAGGACTCACTTCAAAGCCAGGAAGGGTCTCCAGCCACTTGACATGCCACCTGATACCACAATGTCTGTCCCAGTGCCATCATCTTCCCCTTCCCCAGCTCACCAGGAGCCTCCTGTTTTCTCTTTCCAGCTGAGCCCTCCTGCAGCAAACACAGCAGTAGAGCTGCAGATCTCTGCTCCACCTGGATTTGCACATTCATCCCTTCCCTGGTGCTGAATTGCCCGAACAGAAAACCCTTTACCAAAGGGATGCTGACTCACAGCTGGCACGCCGAAGCTTCCTAAGGAGCTGAGCCTGGGATCCTCTGGAGGCAATGCCATTCCCAGCAGTGAGAATAAAGTAACAGTCGGAGCATGGTCTAAAAAAAAAGTGGTGAGGGTGGGGAATGGTCAAGGGGGAAGGGGAAGAGCTGGATTCATGGCTTGCAGCCTTTGCTCTAACCTGCCACTCAGCTCCACGTGCCTGGGTACCCAGGACCTTCTGCCACAGGCAGTGACACCCTGTTCCCAGGGGCCTGTTCTCCTCCACCCTGGGAGGGGTCTTGCTCCAGTGTGGGAAGTAGGGTGGGCAGAGGTGCAGCAGGGCGCTTTTTGGTGGCTGCTGGTTCCTTGGAGCACGAGCCAGCCTGGAGCCAGGGCTGGGAGCCAAAGCCACTCCTTCCCTGCATCAGGTCTGTTGTTTTATTCCCCCCTTTGGGTCTTGATACCATGAATTATGGTTTTGCGGTTGGTTTGGTAGAATTTTTTTTTTTTGCATGTGGTGATCAGTCTAGAGTTCTGTGCCATGTCAGGGGGAGCATCAGCACCCAGCCCTCCAGGAGGTCAGAGCCACAGCGGAGGAGGATTTTGCTGGCTGCCGGAGCAGGATGCCATGTCCACTCCATCCTGATGCCCTCCTAGGCTATCCCCGTCGTGCTCCTCTCCCCAAATCCTGCGCTGGCTTGGGCCAGGCAATAGACAATGAGATCTCACCGCCTTCTGCTTTCACAGTGAGGTCTCCACGCAGGAGCCATTGCGATGGAGGTGACGGTGGTCATGATTCAGGCAGCCTTCATTGCGGTGTACGATGAGGACAGGGAAGTAGAGAGCATCCTGATAAGGAGGGGGGTCTTCCTCCTCCACAGTCACCTGGCTGGAGAGGCGTGTCTGCTCCGTGGGGCAGCTCTGCTCGTTCAGGCTGCCACTCCGGCTCTGCCAGAGGCAGCTGCGCCGCGAGCCGTACAAGCGGCCCAGGGAGAAGCGGCTGCTGCTGAAGGGAATCCTGGGGCTGCCATTGCAGATGCTCAGAGCACTGCGGGAGAAGATGGAGGAGCTGCTTATAGTCCTGTGGCACCGCTCGCAGTTCTGCCGGTAACCACCGTAGCGGCAGGCGGAGTAGCTGGTGCAGCCAGACAGCCCCACCAAGTCCATCAGGACGGCTTCCGAGTAGCTGGGCACCAGCTGCTGGTTGGATCGTATGTGCCACTCCAGCTCGGTGCTGTCCACCGTGTTGACACGGGGCATCCTCCGGCAGAAGGAGCGCTCCTCGGCCGGTGTCACCGCCACGTAGTCGAACCCAAAGAGTTTTTCCACGTGGTAATGGACATAGGAGGTGCGGTACTCATTTAGCACCCGCAGGGGCCAGGACAGGGTCAGCAGAGCTGCCACCCAGAAGACATAGTGAGATACGTACCAAGGCAGGTTGTCTGGGTCAGAAAAGGCCACCATGTATTCCTTGAAGTCCACGTTTTTGAGGTGCATCCCCTCCCTGGCCTCCATGTAGTCATCTAGGCCCTCATTCTCCGTGAAGAAGCGGGCCCGCTGGGTCAGATAGGAGTTCTCTGACTCCACGTTGGCAAAGCTGAAACACTTGGTGAAGCGGAGCCGTGTGGCTGGGTAGCTCTCCAGGTCAATGAGGTCCTTGGAGATGTCCTTAACTCCACAGTTGGAATAATCAAACTCGGCCTCTGCCACGTGGGTGTTGACCCGCTCGTGGTACACTTGGGTGGTGGTGTAGGCGTCCCCGTTGCGGTAGCGGGTGACCTGCCGGGTCCTACGGACATAGTGGTAGCTGATGGCCTTCCACCAGATGCAGGGGGTGGCCTGCTGCATCCGCTGCACACGCTCGTGCACGCTCTCCACGTCCACTTTGTACTGCAGCTCGTTGCGTGTGTAGCAGTGCCAGCACTCCACCAGGTACACCACGTAGAGCATCACCAGGAAAGCCAAGGGGATGTAGACATAGCCGTTGGAGCAGGGGCTGTCATGGTACATCATGGACTTGCCCTTGTAAGCACTGTCAAAGGTCAGACGGGTCACCTTGGTGACGTGGCACCAGGTCATGGCTCCCATGCAGCCATACATGAGGAGGGACAGCAGCAGGCATTTCCAGTGGGACTCTCGGCACAGGGACTTGCTGAGAGACTGCTTCACCGGCCGCTGCTGCTCCGGGGACCAGGAAGAAGGAGAGAGAAAACAAGAGAGGAGTCAGTTGGGCTGCAGCGGCAGGGGGAAGGGGAGCAGGCAGCAGGGTGCTGTGGTAGCACCTACAGCTCTGCAGACAGAGACAAAACAGCAGATGCAGTGGGGCTCCTGGCCTCAGCAGGCAGGGCAGAGGCCAGGATCTCTCACAGGATGACAGTCATGCAGTGCAGGCAACTTCCCTTTGTGGTGTTCTGTCCCTCCCTGGGAGACAGAGAGCCCAGCTGGATGTGGGGGAGAGTGGCAGAGGGCAACTCTGTCAGCCACACCCTGAGCACCTCCCTTCTTCAACAGGGAGTGACCCCTACCATCACCACTTCCCAGGGAGATCTACTGGAGCACAAGGTAAGAGTCTGGGTGATCTCCTCCACATCACTCAGCTTTTGCACCCACCCCACCAGCACAGGCAGCTCTAACTGATGTCGTCCCACCTGAACCCCTCACCACAGCTCATCCCACTGCACACAAGTCTCTCCCCCGCTTCCCAGTAATGACCAACAGCAACATTCCAATTCCTCCCACCAGGGCAGCACAAGCTGCCTGGGGTGCCTCCAGGATGGAGAAACAGACCTTCTGCAGCTGGGAAGGTCTGGTTTTGTAATGACAATTCCCACTACAACACTCGGCAGCCTAAGGAGCTCTGAAGTGCTTCTCAAGTGCTTTATAAACCACACCAAAGACAAAGTACTTTTCCACGATTGAAATGCAGCCACCCCTGGTAGGAGAGAAAGCAAATACGGAGTAACATCCTAAAAAGCGTTCAGGCTGGAAGAGAGGAGCATCTTACCAATCTGCAGCAGCAAAGAGGGCAAGAGGCCACTCACAGCTGCCGGCAAATGTGCCTGCTTGCACTGAGATTCAGCTGTGACAGCCCACACTTCTGAAAAAACTGCTCTTAGGTCTTTCATGGTGAGGAAAAGGCAGAACTTCAGCAACAGGACTTTTTAAAGGGATTGCACTGGTGCCTTTACCACAGGAACAGTGCAGGGTTTCATACAAACCCATGAAAAAAACTTAGTTAAGGAAAACTCTGCCACACTCTTAAATCTCAAGTATTGACCCAGCATTGTCTGTGAGATCTGACATCATCCCACCCAAAGAAAGAACAGGAAAAATAACTATTTGCTTTCTTACACAAAAGACTTTATGCAACAATGTCCAAAGGTGCAACCTGAGAGAGGGGGTCAAGAACCCCAGCCTTGTGCAAGTGCCACAAAACTCACTCAGAGGCTTCGAGCTTTACTCTCCCTCTGCACCTGCAGGCAGCAGCAGCTCCTGAGCTCACCTCTGCCATGGCAGAGACCAGCGTCAGCTGTAATGACACTGCTCACAGCACTGCAGTCCAAGCCTGGCTCTACTACTCTCCACTCCTGAGCATGCTGGGCTGGAGAGGTCTCTCATCCATGAATCCCAAACAATTGAATGGGCTCACACTGTTAGAAAGCAGGAGGGACAATTTCTCTCTGGCATGAAAAAGAAAATTAAAGCAAGAACCAGAGATCACAAGGCCACTGGCAGGCCTAGAGACACACCTGAGCCTCTTCTTTCCTTTACAAAATGTATCTTGCTCTCCTGAAGAGCCCCTCATTACAGGCTTTGTGCTCTAGAGTCCCACAGGCCAGTCTTTCCTCCCTGCCCTTGTTAAAGCCTGCCAATGGGATTTCTGTCACTGTACTCCATGGGACTGGATCCCACCCAAATCTCCAACAGAGGTTTCTCTCCTAGAGGCACGGAGCTCCCCTGCCTGCCCACCCCAACAGCCAGCCCACGATGAGCAGAGCGGGCAGCACATCCAGAGAAACCACTGCTGGCAATGGGAATGGTGGAACATTCCCCTGACATCAGTAATGCTGAGCTCCCCTCTTTGAAGCCACCAGCTGAGAGCAGGACCTGGAGACAGACAGAGTCCAGGGCTGGCAGGTGAGGTCGTGCTGGTCTGCAGGCAACTCAGAGAGGTGCAGGGTGGCTTTGCTGGCAGTGCTCGCAGGGACACATGTGCAGCCCAGTCTTCCCAGTGCAACTGACCACTGCAGCAGCCTCACAGCCATGGGGCAAGAAGGGAACCCCAGGTAAGAGAAAAGAGAGTGAGGAGAAGAAGAGGGGGCAGCCTTTCAGGAGGCAGAGCCACCTGAGCTGTGCTCTGCCCCCTGAGGTCAATGCTGCAGTTACAAGAGCCTGCTCGGATCCCTCTGTCTCTGCTTGGCTGCAGCACAGCTCTCCCATGCTGGAATACTGTACCACTACCCAGGCAGCTGAAGGCTTCCTCTCTCACTGCTGCCTTCTGCGTTGCAGGCTTTCCCTGGCAGCGGCAGCTCTGACTGTGAGCATCTGAAGGAGCTGCTCAGCCAAAGGAGGAGCATGGGGAGGGTCTGAACAGGGGCCCTGGAGTGGTACATGCCAAACCTGGAGTGTCTGTGGAGTGTGAATGCTGAGAAACAGCACACCTTGTTCACGAGGCAGATCTGCAAATGGAGCACAAGGAATAAAGCAAAGCATCCAGCTCATTCATTTGCCAGCTGGGGAAGGGGCACCAGAATGACAGGTCTTTGGACACATCTGCCTCAAAAAAGCAAATTCCATCTCACAGTCACTCCCCAGCCCTTCACATTCCGCACTGCCTGTGTCGCAGGAGAAGGGAGATGCTGGCTGTCACCCTGCAGAGATGTAGGCAAGCCCCACTGCGGTTACCCACCCAGGGCAGGGAGCACGATGCAGCCCAGGCTTGGTTCCAGGAACTGTGTTAGCAGGGCTCTAGTCCATGCATTAGTCTCCTCCTAGGACTACGCAGCATTTAGATACTGCGGCACTTTTACGGGGTCACGCTAACCCCTGCTGTAAACTGTTTACAACCCAGTTTTGTCCTAGGCTTTTGAGGTAAAACATATACACCTCAGCTGCACTGGTGGGGTTTCCGAAAGCTGATCAAGTGCCAATGAGGGATACCACCACAGCAGAGACGGAGGAGGAGCCAGATGCAGAGTCTAATCCCAGTAGGAACTGCAGCATCCCTGCTCCTCTCCCAGGCTGCAAAGGGCTCAGAGGAGCAAACAATCAGCTCCACAGATTCCCCTGCAGAAGAAGCTGAATAAGGTTGTCTCCTTGAGCTGTTAACCAGCCTTGGATAAGTCCAGCATAGCAAATAAGCAGATGAAAAAGCTGGGGAAAGAGAAATCTGTCTCAGAACAGTGTCACTAGGAGGAGAGCAGGCACTGATATAAATGCCATCGTCATCTGCCCACTGAAGGCTGATGGAATGAGGCAAAAGACTTGCCCTACTTCACTGCAAACAGGGTTTCCCTCCATCACCGGGAGCCTCTCACACTGCTCACGCTCCAGCACTGGAGAGTGGTAAGCAATTCTGCTATTGCTGGTGCACTGAAACATCTCTGCAGTGCTAGGGGGCAAACCTGGCCATGGCTTAGCTGAATCTGGTGTGGGATCCCACCCAGCTCCCTTCTCTGTGCTTCAGTTCACCACACAGAACACACGGGGCAACCCCAGCAGGCGCTAACTGAGACACATCTCAGGAAGAGCAAGGGGTAGGGCTGCTGCTTGGCACTCCCTCCCCTCCCTCCTACGTGCCACTGGCCTCTGACATTGCCCCCAAAGTGAACGGAGATGGAGACCCACACTCACAGTTGCTGTTTAGGATGCGTGGGGAGGGATGGAGGGGATGGAGGGGATGACTCACAACCAGCCGTGAAGCAAAAGGAGACACCCACAACGCACAGGGCAGAGGCAGTAGAAAAGGGACCCCCATCACTGCTTGCACTGAACTCCTTTGAGATCTGGGGGATCCTCTCCTAAAAAACAGCCTCAAGGGGACAAACATGCCCAGCACCCCAGTGGCCAAGCACATGGGTCAAAATCCCTTAATCACCCCTGCAACCTTGACCCTGCAACTTTGAATACTCAAACCCTTTAAGTTCTTCAAGCTCCTCTCTGTAACAACCTGGCCCTAGCCCCATCCACTGTCCCCTCTTTTAACAAATGTTTCCAGGTCATCACCTCCTATGCCTCTCACCCACCTTTACCTGCAGAAACCTCTGCAAAATCTTCGATTCACCTCCAGAACGCTAAACCTTCATTTTTGGAGACGGCCCGGGGTTCAGAGGGTTAGGTGTCCTAGAGACAGCCCTCTAGAGGGCTAAAAAAACAATCAAAAAAGCCCCAGAGCAGCAGCCTGAAGGCCCAGGTAGCTCCCGAGTGCCAGGTGGTGGCAGCAGCTTGCAGGGGACTCCAGAGGGACTCCTGAGCATCAGTTTCCATGGCTCTTCCCCCGGATTCACTTACATCATGCAAGAAATTAATAAGTCCTGATCCTTTTTACCTCAAATCCCCAGAAAAAGGGAGGCAGTCCCTTCCAGTCATCCATTCCAGGATCCAGTCATTTCTAGGAATTACCACTGTCTTCCAAGGTTCTGGACAAACATTGGCAACTCCTGGCCAGGATGGTCCCAGCAAATACCCACATCACACATCCCATGCCTACAGCCCAGGTTCAGGAAGTACCTGCCTACGAGAAAGAGGTGGCTCAGCCCCAGGCTGGCAGTGTTGCCAACTGCAGAGGACAGAGGAAAGCTGAGCATCGACAAGCCAGGGAATCCTGCCAGCAGTCAGCTCCTGCAGCGGTACCAAGGTCTCCATTTTACACAACTACTTGGAGGAGGAGTGGTTCCTTCCATCAGATCCCACCTGAGCAGCAGGACAAGGACATGTTTTTACTTGTTCCCAGGCTGAAGATCTTGTCCCTTGGCATCTCCTACCCTCCAAGTATGCATTGATGAGTGAAATTCAGTTCACCACCACTAAGTGTAGGTGTAGGCATGTGATGCCAAGGGGGAACAAGGGCTCAGTCAGCTCTGGCTGGTAGCTCTTGCTACTTCTCTTGCTGGGACAAGCTGAGAAGCACCTGAAGCCCTGCCTGGCTCCTAGACACAAATGAGGCACCTTCAAACAGGACACAGCACATTTCCCATTTTCCAGACATCTTCTCCGGCTTCCCACTCACCCTGGCCAATGGACCCTGACATGTGGGATTGAGCCACACTGCGGGGACACTCAGCAATGCTGGCACCAGCAGCTGGTTCTTATGGAAATGAGGACATGGCACAGCCCGTACGGCGTTACACAGGCATGGGAGGGGAGAAGGAATATTCTCCCCTCCTGACAGCTCTGAAGACAAGAGGATTGCACTAAGTCAGTCCATGAATCCAAGCTCACCACAAAAGTCTCTCCTCATTGCATCAGATGAGACACCAGCAAGCATGGCACTGTCAGGAGAGGCTGCAGCTTCCCTCTCCTCCACCAGCTGCTTTGTGCAAGTCTGTGATAGCTTCTGGCCACAGGAAGGATGCCCTCAGCCCAAACAGAGCAGGTCATGGACTACCGCCTTTCTGCCTGCTCCCATGGAGTATTATACTGACACCCTAGCTGGCAGCCACCACACAGTAACTGAAGCCCAGACAATTTTATAATCCCTGCGAGCCAGGGGGCACTGTAGGTGAGGGAAACTCATCCGGGCACTGCCCCTGCTACACTTCTTTCACCCAAACTGGCTCTTGCTCTGGCACCTCTGAAAAGTCTCTGCTGTCTTGAAAGTAGCACCAGCACTGCCAGAGCACCAGCAGCGAGAGACCTTATCGCAGCATGGCACAAGCATGTCCTCAGGCTAAAAAAGCACCTCACAGTTTAGCTACCCTCATCAGGATCTGTTTGCAGAGCTGGGCTTGGGTCATCAGGAGTTGTTGAATGCAAGCAGGAAGAGAGGAATAGACACAGGGCAGAGTATACAGTATTTGTACAGCTTCCCAGTCCTCGAACTTCAGCATTCCTCTCCTGCAATTATTTATGTCTAAATATAAGTCTGTATATATAGAATATCCGTGCATGTGCATGCATGTTCTGCCCAAGCCAAGGAGGCAGAGAATACCAGGATTATGCAGCACTCGCAAACTGCAGCTCCTCAACAGCAGAAGGGGAAGTGATGCACCCCTCCAGCTGCCCCTTGAGCTGTGGTCTCACCAGACAGGACAGCCCACCACAGCAGGAGAACGCTACACTGCCTAGCTGCCCTCCCTGGGTCAACAGCCCCATGGCATAAGGTGAGTCTCAGCAGTCAGTGCAGTTGCTTTCTCTCTTCTTGGGAAGACCAAGCTGCAAGCAGGATCTGTAGAGGCAGACAAAAGGGCTGGCACACCTGCCTCCCGGTGCTGCTCCCGCTGCACAGGGCACCCCACTCTTGACCCTTTCTGGCAGCTGCTGCCTGGACTCCAGAAAAGTCATCTGCTGAGGGAGACTGCAGCACACCTGGAGGCAAGGCTGTGCTGGTACCTGGCCTGCCCCAGTTTGCACCTTCCACCTTCCCCAGCCAACCTCTAGCTGGGAGCAGCCACCAGCAACAGCCCCTGGCTTTGCCATCTACCCTGCTGCCCACCGCGTCTTCCCTCACAGTGACCCAGGAAGGTGTGCCACATCCTGGATGCCCCCAGAAGCCAGTGCACAGCAAGGAGGGGGTCTCCACGTCTACTTCTCCCAGGCATAACACGCTCTGCCCGCGGCAGTAAGCCCAAACGCTGCCCCACGCTTCTCGTTTGTGATTTTCTCCCTTCCTCCTCCATCCCGGCCACTCCAGCCCCGGCCCCCGCTCCGGACGGCGCTGGCTGCTGCTTCCCTTCCAGCCCCGGAGGCTCCGCGGCGATCCCCAGGTGACGGGCGAGCGATGGAGAAGCGGTGCGCCGGGGCAGCCCCTCGGCGGCGGGGACCGACGGCTGGGTATCCGAACCCCCCCCGCCCCGCCGGCCCGCAT
>VZTZ01050758.1:847793-864051 GCA_013400955.1 Drymodes brunneopygia
AGCAGAGGGGGATGCAGGCAGGCAGGGAGGGAGGGAGCCCGGTGTAGCCGCCCCTCCCGAGCCCCACCGGGAGCGTAGCTGCCGCCCGGCGCTGTCGGGGAAAGCTCCTGCTCTCAACCGCGCCGAGGGGTCGTCAGGCTGGCTTCGGCCCCAGCCGGACAGCTGATGGAGAGGTGAGGGGTCCCGTGGGTTTTCCTTCCTTCGGGATGAAGGGGGAGAACCAGCAGCACTTTGCATGTGCCCCGTCTGCTTTTCTAATCTGTGGGCATCCCAGCTGGTCGGGGGAAGTGGGATACTGGTGACCGTCAGTGCTGATGCAGGGAAAACCTCAGGTTGGGCAGGATCTTCCCTACTGTGGTCTCCACCGGGCCCAAAGGTTCTCAGCTTTGCAGAGAAACTATTGCAGAGCCAGCTGCAGCGTATTTCTCCCACAGAGCTAACCTGCTTGGTTACAGGGATGAATGGAAAAGTCTCCTCAGACCCTCAATCTAAACTCACAGTGGGGGCATACACAGACTTTGGAAGGGTTCATACTTGTCAAGGTCTGGATATTGCCCAGCTTCCTTGACNGGCCGGAGTGGGGCGAGAGGGGTTCCCAGCGAGCGGCTCCGTACCTGTGCGGCCAAAGCCCGGCCCGGCCAGCGGCGGGGCGGTCAGTGAACGCGCCATGCAAAGCGGGGGGGAAGGGAGGGAGGGTGGTAGGGGGCAGCCCCGGGCCGGGGGCCGGCCGCTCTCCTCACCTCCTCTCGGGCCCCCTCCGCCTCCTCCTCCGGAGGCACCGGCGTGCTGCTGCCTCCCTCGCTGGCGGCGGCGGCCGAGGCCGGGGGGGACATGGCGGCGGGGGCGCCCCGCTGGCGGTGNATACTGGTGACCGTCAGTGCTGATGCAGGGAAAACCTCAGGTTGGGCAGGATCTTCCCTACTGTGGTCTCCACCGGGCCCAAAGGTTCTCAGCTTTGCAGAGAAACTATTGCAGAGCCAGCTGCAGCGTATTTCTCCCACAGAGCTAACCTGCTTGGTTACAGGGATGAATGGAAAAGTCTCCTCAGACCCTCAATCTAAACTCACAGTGGGGGCATACACAGACTTTGGAAGGGTTCATACTTGTCAAGGTCTGGATATTGCCCAGCTTCCTTGACAGTCAGGAAATCAGGTGCTTCCCCAGATCCAAACTGGGAAGAAGCATAAGCTGCAGAATTTCTGGAAATTTCTTCTCTTTTTCTGAGCTCTGAGGCTCAGCCTTGGCAATGGGATGATTGGCATGCCCTTGTCCACTGTTGCCTGGGATGAGGAAGGAACAGTGTGTAGGCCTGATGGTCTCACTCAAGGAGATGCATCCGAGGAGAATTGCCAACCCCTACTTCTTATGGGAAATAGATGTGATGGCCGGGGGTGCTGCTGAAGGAGCTCATCTTCAAAAGAGGCTGAGGATGTGTTTCCTCTCGCCTTTCCCCTGTTTCCATGGGAACAGCAGCAAGCAGGAGCAGCCTGCTTGGAATTTTGCTGCCTACCGCTCAGACACCCCCTGCCCAATCATCTCAGCAGACTTTGGCTCTTGAGGGTTTCCGGCCCATCCTCACGGGATGGATCCCATGCCTCCAAGGAGAGCTCACCAATGCATGTGTGTCATGGCAGAGCAAGGCAAAGAGGCACAATCCCAGAGCTGCCATGATTCCTGCAGCAGCACTGAATGCTGGTCTATGCACACTAACAGACAGTTGTAAATAATTTGCATTCCTCTATGCATTTCTGCTTTTTATAGGATGGGATCTCAGCTAGACCAAAAGGCGCCTGAGGGATGATCGCCCTCCAGGAACAGCACTGGTTTTATCTCAAATATCACAAAAAGAGCAAAGCAGAAGGGTGAAGAGGGGGGAAAGGTGGTACGAGTTTATGTCTTTGCATTTAATAGCCCAGTGTCTTTTTCTCCAAGGAATTTGTCCATTCACTTTTGAATTTGTTTTGATTTTGGACTTGGAGATACTTCACGCATTCTGTGGCCAGGAGTTTCACAGCACACCCACAGACTCAAGGAGCTTCCTTTGGTGTGCCCATTCTGGGCTTTTTATCTACTAGGACTAACCCTTGGGAAGCAGGCTGCGCCACCCTTGTGGAGCTACCCACAACACAATTTATCCTCTACTGGTGGAGTTGGTGGCTACTGGTGAGCCAGAGGTAGAGTTTTTTCTGTCAGGCATCTGTGATACTGGTCCTGGCAGCATATCTTGGAGACAACTCTGTCAAGCACATCACCAGCTGTGCTATTTTTGAGATGAGGTGGCACAACAGAGGTTGTGTGCCCTGCTTTGTCTGAACGGAAGTTGTGTAGGTTGTCAGCCGCTTTCTGGAGAAAACAGGCATGTGGCAGATTTCAACCCTCAGGCAGGGACCCCGAAACATGGCTGATAATGTGTTACAAAGGGCACAGGACTCCCAGGAATGGGAGAAATAACACTATGGGATGCTTAGGCCTTTCAGTAACTAAAGCAAGATGGCCACCATCCAAGATTGTGTTCTGTGTCATCATCAGAGGGAGAACCCAGAATCTGTAATTACAGCACACTGCTTGATCCACTCAACCCTCCTTCTGTTGGGGGCAAGAGACGAAAAATATGTGAGATTTTCCTCCAGTTATTCCTGTAGGTTTCAGGATGCTCTACTGGAAAATCACATTGGAGAGTGGGACATTTCTGGGATGGAGGCCTTTCTTGATGTGACAAAATGGTTGTAAGAAGCAGGGAGGCTTTTAAAAAGACACAGTGACTGAAGTAGAGGTGGTGCCCTTACCAGGATATCAATAGGTTTGTTCTCCAGAAACCCTGTATCTGCCACCCTGCAGAGACATTCATATATATCTGTTCCAAGCAGGCATAAAGCATGACATCATATTAGCAGGATTCGTTCACTTTCCATAATGCATCAAACCACAAAAGATTTCACTCTTCTGTCTCTGGTAGTTACAGAAAATAGCCTTTTAAATATGTTATTAGTTCTTACCCATGCAGCAATTTTGCGTTCAATTTCTAGAAAAAATTTTGACGGAGGCTGCATTTTAAACCAGATGGCCATAGATAACCTATCCTTGTTGGTATTTGTAGCCTAAATATAAAAATGGATTTTACAGCATCATATAGATAGATATATCAATGTGTTTAGCTTTATTTTTCTCAATAGACCAAGTGTGATCAAAACTCAGTCTTTTGTTCCAAAGCAATCAATGATTCCTAGTGGTGTGATGCTTTTTGTCTCCTAAGAAGATGTGTAGCAGAGAATCCCCTCATGTTAGGATGCAGGATTTTCTGTGCTCAGAAATTAATGCCTATTCGATTTAGAAATTTCAAGGATACTTTGTGCTGGCTGCCTGAGCCTTCCAGAATGTGTCACTCCAATTAAATTACTCCTTATTAATGCAACAAGGGGAGGGTGGGTGAAGGAAGGCACCTCCTGCTCCAGTTAAACAACATCCCTTTGCCACTGCTGGCCAGTGGTGTTGACTGTCTGGGTGCCATCTACCTCTGCAAGCTTTGTCCTCAAGGAAATATGTAATATGTGCCATTAGTTATGTTTTTGTCTGCTACACTCAGACTTCATGTCTGCTAGTAGGAGATCCAGGTGTGCCTTTTTTATTGTGGGAAGGAAATCCCCGGGGTCATTAACTGGTGACTGGGGAGCTTGTTTCTGTTTAGCATCACTTACAGGGGTACACATCACGACTGCAGTCCCCAAACACCCAAAATCTCAAACCTCATTAAGTGGGTGGGTTTGTAGCTGCCACTCTGGGGCACATTTCACTGAATAGAATTGCTGTCATTGAAAAGTCTTTGATCCCAGCTCTGATCCTTTCTTCTCCAGCAGGATGCCTGTAGACAGTTTATTTGTTTTCCATCCAGCCCCATGAGAGTCTGTTTTGTCATCATCACAGCTTTTGTGAGGCTCCACAGAGGTTTCTGGGTCAGGTTAAATCACTTTCCTCTCTGCAGTAGCCCAGCAGGATACCCAGAGCCCTCCCTCACATTCCCCCTAGGAATGAAAAGCGGATTCAGCACTGCCCAGATGCTGTTTGACAGTCCTCAGGACATTTTGTCCAATATAACTCCAGAGCAGTGGCAACCACCTCAAGTGCCTGGAAACTGAGCCAAATCCTCCCTTGGCAAATGCTTTGTTCTCACTTAAATTTTTGGCCCATCACCCCCATAAAGGAATAAACTATGGAAACGAATGGCTCAGAGAATTAAGTCCATCTCTAGTTATGGTCTCCCTAAAAGCAGAAAATAGGTTTCTGTTGCAGTTTGTCTTCCCCACACTGAAGGGTTGGAGCTGACATACCCTGATCTGGAGAAGCATCCCTGCCCCACCAAGCTCTCCCCATGGACCTGGGAGGCAGGGAAGTCGCTGTTTTAGGGAAGGGGCTAAAACCTACTGCATGCTGCATGCTTAGGGGTCATTGTACAGGCCAGGTCTGTCAGTCTGGCCAAGGTCCTGGGGGAATGGCTGCAATCCTACTTCGTGTGTGCCCCATCATCTGGCCAACACAGACTTGGTCATCACTTTCTCATGGTGTCAGAGCTGCTCTGTCCAATGGGATGGCTACCTGCTCCTGCTCAGCACCTGAGTATTTCAAATAGCTCACTCACCCCCACCTCCCCTCCCTGCCACCCTGCTCACCCCTCTGTGCCAGCCCCTGCCTGGGCTCCTGACTTGCTTTCAGTAGTGTGGCTCCACCAGGCCTGTTCCCAACTCACTGTGATGCAAGTGTGGAGAGACACAGGCTCTAATTCAGTCTGGCAGTCGGGAGGTTTAACTCTCCTGAGAGCAGAGCTGAGCTTGCATGAGTAATACCTAGGCACTCGGAGCACTGCTAGGAGACAAGGACTGGACTAGTGGGGGTGCAGGGCAGTGCTGAGGGGCTGAGGTGACGTCTCAAGCAGAATCAACTCAAAAATGAGAGTTAACCCATCCGCCCTTCTACCAGCCATCAGGTCCAGCGTGGCAATGCTGAAGCCCAGGATGCAGCGCTGGCAGGATCTGTCCTGTGCTCTCTGGCAAGGTGAGCTGAGGGATGCTTGGGTGGGTTGAGGTTTTTTGTTTTGTCTTGGATAGTCTCTGCCAGATGAACTGTACTTAGAGAGTCATGAATAAATGATAGGCCGGCGAATGAGCACTGTCTTCCACAGCTTTTCCACAGGGAGGGAGGAGCGTTCTTCATTATAGTGATGTGGCCAGACAGAGGTTATCAGAGCCACCCTCTGAAGTGAGCCTGTCTTCACTAGCTATAAAGAGAGCCCCAGGTGACAAGATTTCTCACCTAGGGCACAGTTTCACTATCTATTTAAGCATGGCTTTATTATCAGTTTTCCAATACCATCTGCCACCCCCTCCCCATTCATAACCGCATCTGCCATCTCCTTTGGGAGAGCTCTGAGCACACACACACATAAATACACAGCAAGGCCTATCAGCCCAGATGCAAGCACAGAGCATTGCTGCTGTAGCCACCAGGCTGACAGGTATTACATGAGAGGGATATAATTTAGCATGAAGTTTTGTTAAAATATCTAAGGGTTTTGTTCATTCACTTTGTAAGGTCGAGGATTTTTAGTGCATCTTTATACCAATCACTTTCTATTTGTGGAAGTGAATGCTGTGGCTGAGAGCAGAGTGAGTTAGGTGTGATCCCCATTCAAGGAATTCACTAATCCTCTTGTCCAACTTCCTACACATCATACACACACATACACACAGTGAACAACAGGAGGTAGAAACTTCCCTGATCACTGTGGGAGCCTGAGCAACAGTGGGAATCTTCTCAGGAAGGGCGTTAGCTGGGCAACTTGCTGACCACCTACCACATGCAGACAAACCTGATCTGCTCTGGGTTGTGTCACCACAATGGCATGATTCCTCCCATACATTACAGGAGTGCACAGTGGAAGGATGAGAGGATCCAGCACAGATTGCAAGGAGAAAAATTCTGTCTGGAAATAATCCCTTACTGAAAAAGCAGGCAGAAGCGCAGAGCAGCATCCCTGGAGAGGTTCAAAGTGACCCTGTGACTTCAGCCAAACTTACCAGAAGAGGGCAGCCAGCACTTTCTGGGCTGACTACCCCAGAAAACAGGTACCTGAGGAGGACCTGCTTTGCATTGCTCTGTTGGAAAGCTTGGCCTTGCTTCTGGGCGTTGAATCTTGAAAAGTCATGTTCCTCCTTTCCTTTATTGGGGTAGAAAGTGAAGTGACCCAGTTTGGTGCACTGCAGAACTGATTTGCTGTCAGATCTATGGAACTACAGTCAGAGCAGAGAGTCTGTTGTCTTTCTTGCAACTTTCATCACTCTTCCAGGGCTTCTGCTTCCCTTGAATGCCCAGCTCACAGGGCTGAGCTCTCTCAGCTGGGGCTCCAGACAGAGGTCCAGGTTGTTGCTTGGGGTGCCAAGCAACATCTCTGATGGGGAGAATGCAGAAGAAGCTTCCTCAAGTGGGGATCTAGCACCTTTCTTATGAACTCAGCATTTCTGATTCTGGGGATGTGGAAAAAGGCTGCATCCCCAGGGAATGGGGCAGCTCAGTGCTCATGTGGGACCAAAGCTGTGCAGTGGACAGTCTGAGGGGAAGGTAGCACCAGTGACATTGGCTGGTGTGAATTATTAAGGCAATAACTGCTTATCACAATTTCAGGTAACTCATGTTGCTTAAAAATTACAGGACCACAGCTGGTAATAAAGGAACATTATTTTTCCTCAGACACAGACTGGGTATAATATCCCTTTCTCCGTCTCTCTCAGCTGCATTTCACTTCTTTTACTCAGTTAATTGCTCAAAGAACAGAGAAGATGCTGGTGCCAGGCCTGCCTTTCATTTAGTCAATCAGAGGGCTGTGCTTGGGGAGAGGACATTATCAGGGACAATACCCAGGGGTCTGGGTAGCCTAGGGATTCCTTCCCATGTCCAAGCTCTGACCTGATGCTCCCGGCAGCGCAGTGTGATTGGGGAGCGCTGGTGCCTTGAACAGCGTGTGTAGACACTGACCTCTAGTGGGAATAGAGCCCTTCTGATTTTCCCCGCAGTTTTAACCATTTTGAGTGACACATATTAAAGGGGACTGCAGAGAGCCGAGAATCGGAGTTTCGTTTTTAAAACCCTCAAAACTAAATCAGAACATCAAGATTTGCCTCATATTATATTTCATTATTTTTAATCCCTCTACCATTACCTTCAATACATTATACATCGATATTTATGCATATATGTATCTCTATATTAAAACCTCTGAAAATAATGGAAGTCCAAAACTTGCACAGCCAAGCAGAAAAATTCTCTGTTAGGAAACCAGCATGAAAGGGAGCCCAAGCCTTGCAGAATGAGTAACAGAAGGCAAATAACGGGGCAAAGTGGCCAAGTTCCTCTTTCAGACTTTCCAGTAAAATTGTTTGAAAGGTTAATAGAAGCACAGCCAGTCAGAAGAGGGGTGGCAGGAGATGGTGCCTGAGCTGATCCAGGGCTTACCAGTCCAGGTTCTGGGCTTTGGCTGAACTGTTCCTGGACATGTGCTGGTCCTGGAATCAGGATCCACACCTATTCCCCAACTGGAACAGCACATCACAATATAATCAAGGTGTGACTGATGCTTGATGCAAAGGTAAGCTGCAACTAGTTCACAGAAAAATTAAATCTTTGTGTATCACCACACAGGTTTGTGTTGATTTGACCATTTTATCCATAGGAAAGCATACAAGGAACCATTCCACAATGGAGCTGCATCTAGTATGTTACTAGAGAAAATGGCAAAGGCATTTAAGGAAGGCAACTGATGGGTAACCTAGTAGCAGTTGGGTATGGAAAGCTGAAAGAACAGAAATTCTGTGTGGGGATTAGGAACAACAGCTACAGGTGCAGCTGGGATGCAGCCACCACCAGGGTGTGAAAGGGAGTGACACGGATATGTGGCCCAGATCCCCACACTGCACTGGACAGAGCTGACAGATGTGGGAGAAGCTCCTTTCCCTTAGTAATTGTAATCTTGCAGCTACACAGTGTCAGAGACACAACTGGAGACACTGAAACAGATCCTGAGCATGGGAGGAAAACTTGTGACTCGAAGTCATTGGTGCCAAAAGAGACTTAACTCCCTGCTGATGCCCTCACACCCCAAAACTCTTCTTCCTACAAACCCAAAGCGACAGCTGCAGTGTGGGATAGGGAAATATTTATCACTCTACATGTGGCTTCTGTGAGTCCATCCAGTATCCATCACCAAGCTCTTCCCAGGTAAGCTTCCTTGCAGGAGATTGCTCCCCTCCTGCTCAGATGAGCTGGAAGAATGGGCACCCTGCAGAGACAGAAAGTCATCTCAAGCAAAAAGTGAAACTGTCAGCTGTGTTCAGAGTTATCTAGATTGTCTTTTGAGAAAAGCTCACTGCTTGGGACACTGGAAAGTAATTACATGACATCTATGTAGATCCATAGGAGTTTTGGCATTGGGAGGAGAGCACTGAAATGCAGTCTGGTCAATCATTCACAGGCAGTGAGCTGGGCCTTCATTTGACTGTCTATTCTCAGCTTTGATCTCTATGTCTTGGCTGCTCTTGTGTGAGGCCTGGCAACCACTCTGGGCTTTGAAAGGATTTATATTTGCACCACAGAAAGGTGGTGGGAAGTGGCTGGACTGAGAGTTTTGTACAGCTAGCCACAGTGACCTCCTAGCTTTTCCTCTAAAGGCAGAAGAGATGAGAAGGTGTCTTAGGGGGTATAAAGTTTAATGTAAGCACATGGGAAAAGCAAACATCTTGTTTGCACCTCTGCTACAAGTGACATCCACCATGTTGTTTCCCACAGAGCCTGCGGCCTCAGTCAGCACCTGCACAAGCAACAGCATCCTCACCCACACAGCGCCTGGTTGGACAAACTCCCTCTCCTTCCCCTGGCAAACCTGCCTGCTATTTAAAGAACCCAAACCAGCCGGGTAGGGGAGGAGGCAGGCCCGGGACAAGCCGGCGAGCACGGCCCGGCCTANCAGGCAAGTAGAGGAAAGCAGATGAGAGATGTGCAGGCAGTCCGGGATGGGCAAGGATCTGAGCATGGCAGGGCAGAGGGCTTGTTCTGGCAAGAGCACACTGCCGTGGCTGGGCAAGGAGCAGTCTCTGGCAGTGTCTCTCCATCGCCCTGCCCTCACTCTGGTGCACGATGTGCCAGCATGCAGCAGCCCATCAGCAGCTGGACCACGTGGCTGCTGTGGCACAGGGAGAGAGGTGTGCTTGTAGCCTTGGTGGAAAAAAGTGGAAGCTGGCACAATGCCTACACCTCAGGTCTCCTGGGTGTAAGAGGTTTCCTGAGTTAGGAGACAATCCCAGTTCCTGGTTGGCAGCACTGCCCGTAGCACTGAATGCCTCAGGGCACATGTGCTGATGGTGGGCTTCTCCCAGCCCACTGGCCTTGTGATGATTCCCCCAAACAGCTCAGGTTCTTGCAGCCATTTCAGGAAGTTGAGGGCTGGTAATGAGGAAAGGCGGGAACAAATGCAGAAATGAAAGCCCAGGAGAAGGCTGCACCCGGGTGGAGAAGGAAGGGGGAGGGGGGAAGGCAGTCCTTCAAAGCTGGCACATCCCAGGTGCAAGGTGAAAGCCTGAGCTCTGACCAAAGGGTCACCCCCTTGCCTCTGCCGCATGGATGCCCAAATTAGCTCCGTGTCAGCCCAGCTCCAAGCGGCTCCACTGCCTTGTTGAGCTGCAAAGGCAGCCAAGGCAGAAAAGTGAGGTGCTGGCAGTGGCAGAGGGCTGCTCGGGGGTTTCCACCTCCCCCGGGTGACTGCCCCACTCGTCCCCACATGATAGTGCAGTGTGATGTGGGCAGTGACAGAGGGGCCCGGGGGATTCCTGGGGCATGAGGGCTGTCTGCCGTGGGACACAACCCTAAGCACTGCTCTCCCCTGGGAGCCCAGTGTGGCTCTGGAAAGCGAAAGCACCAGCGGTTTAAAGTTCAAGCTGAATTGCTGTGGAAAGTCCCCTATTTGAGCAGTCTTAACTCTGCTGTACCTGAAAAAGTCAGATCCTGCAGCCTCTTCCCGCACGTGGTGCCTGGGAGCAGGTTTGAAGAAACAGGGGCTGTCCCTGCAAGTGTGCAAAGGACAACTCAGCAGAGGTGTTGCCACAGGGACTGATGGCCTGATGCAAAACCCAGCAGGGAATCTCCTTGCTTGGATCATACCTAGGCTAGGGTCAGCAAAAGCCTTATGAGGGGAGGGATATTCTTACAGCTGGTTGCCTTGTTCCTGGGCCGGACCCCTTGGCTGTGCCTCTGCCCCATGGTACACCGAGGGTGGCCAGACCCTGCCCATGGGGCTGCGTGACCCCTGCTTGCAGCCCCCTCCCCTGCCCTGGGAGTGCTGGCACTGAGGGGTCACACCATGGCTGTGCTGGGGCAAGCAAATGTGGGGAATTCCCTGCTGCAACATGACCTGGGGCTTCCCCAGGGACAAAGCCTCCTGTTGGGCACAGCCTCTCCCCTGGCAGCAGAGTGGAGAGGAACTGGCCTTGTTTTGCCTTCAAAATCAGGTTTGAACTGAAGATGCCTGGAGTCCCAGATGCTGGCTTGTTCTTCAAGCAGGACTTGTGAGGAGGTCAGTAAAGGATATTTTTGAGGACTGGCCTCTGAGCTTCTCAGCACACTCATGTCCTAGTGCAACTGGCAAAAAGGCAGCCCCAGCCCCACTTCTTATCTGCAATGCATTAGGGCCAGGCGTTGCTCTCCTGCCTGTGGAGGGATGCTCTCTATCCCCACATTGCAGGTGACATTCCAGGGCTGGGCTGTCTGCAGAGTGGGGTGTCTTGCCAGGGCTGGCACAGCTCTCACCCCCCATCTCTTGGCCCTGTCAGTCTCCATCAAATCATCATGGATGGCAGAGCCAAGCCTTGAGTTTGGAGCTGATTCCTTCCAGAGACAGAGGCCACCCAGGGCCTCCAGTGCAGTGGTGAGGAGGGGGCAGGAGGCTCAGCTCATGCCTGCCTTGCTGTGCAGAGTGGGAGCTGCTGCCTTCTCCTCGCTGCTGCCCATGGTGGCCAGGTTTGACCTGCGGGGGGCTGCCCTGTGGTGGGAGGATGGCCCTTCAGTGCAGGGGCCTGGTAGACAGGAGGTTGGCAGGGGGCACTGGAAATTCCCTCTCAGCTCTGCCTCCGTTGTGCTCTCGCTTCTCTTCTGACTGTGCAGGGCCTGTCTGGAAATAAAGCCTGTCCTTGGGCTGGGGACTCTGGGGTGCCTGGACACCCTGTGGCTGCCACAGCCCTGAGGACCAGAGCTCCCTGCTGGCCACCAAACTCTGTCAGCTGCATCTGTGATGTCCCTCTGTGCTGGCAGGCTGCATGCCAGCCCTGCTCTGATAGTGCTGAAAGGAAAGGATGTGGGGGAGAGAAGAGGAAATTGGTGTGGACTGGCAGATCGGCTGGCAGAGGGACTGTGCCATGAAGGTGATCTTGGACCAGCCGTGGGCTCCTGCCCAGCTTTGACTGTTTGTCTTTGTGGAGGGGAAAGCAGAAGTACAGTGTGCAGCTGGCAGTAGGGAACTGGAATTCCCCAGACAGCTGCCAGAGCCCAGACCTCCCTCCACAGCCACTAAAACCAGCTCTTGGACTCTGGGAAAGACATTCCATGCTCTTTGGACCTACCCCAGTTGGAGGCCTGCCTTTAGGCAGTGGCAGATTGAAACCTACATATGCTGTGAGGTCCGAGGGAGGACCCTGTGTTGCTTAGCAGGGACAGGAAGGTCTGTTCCCCATAGGGGTCAGAGTAAAGGACTGCCCTATGGAACGTCAGACCATGTTCCTGCCTTGGCCTTCTGCTGAGCTTCCCCAGGGAGAAGGCAGGATGGAAGAGCTCCAAGCTGGAGGGAAAGAGACTGAAGAAGGCAGGGAGATTTTTCCTTCATGCAGCAGGGAAGGATCTCTGCTCCTGAGCATGGCACTTGGGACTTATTTTTCTTTTTTTTTCTTTCCTGTCACCATTAACCTCCTGTAGGTTGGTTCATCTGGCCATTATCCACTGTGTCCCAGCTGTAGCACTCTGCTGCATCGCTCAGCTACCCAGGGAGGTGCTGGAGATCCAAAATGATCTTTTCCAGGTACGTTGTTGTAATAGGCAGTAGATGTGAGGAAGAGAAATGCCACAGGCTGTTCCCTGGGTAGCTGCTCAATCCATCTGCCCTTTCCCCAGGACCCCACACCTGCTTACCCCAGAGCGTGGTGATGGTCCCCTGTGAGCAGCCTCTTTGCAGGGAGGGGAAGAAGGGAGGTGGAGATACCCTGAGAGAGAAGTGTGACAGCTCCCAGCACTGTGGGGCGAAGAGTTCCTTTGCAAGGCCCCGGGACATTGCAGACAGCCATGGAAGAGGCATGGCTTGAATGTGGCTGGGTAGATAACTTGGGAGAATGAGATCTGTCTCTGTGGGTGATCCGTGAAGTAAGGTACAAGGGGACAGCAAGCCATGTGACCCCACTAGTGTCAGCCACATGTAACGTCATGACAGGGATGGGGTCTCTGGTGTGGCAAGTCAGCCAGTGCTGCCAGGCTAGTTCCTAGAGACTGGTGGGGCTCATCACACCTGTGGGTCATCCTCCTCTCTCCTAACTTCTCTCCAGACCCCGCTCCACCTCGCTGTGTACCTGGAGCAGCCCAGCGTGATCCAGGCACTGATCCACAAGGGAGTGAACCCTGGGCTGCAGGACCGCAATGGCAACACCCCACTGCACTTGGCCTGTGAGCAGCAGCATCTGCAGTGTGCCCAGCAGCTGCTGGAGGGCCCAGCCACACCGGATGGCACGACTCACCCCCGTGGGCACCACCAGGACCTGCAGCTCCAGAACTGGCAAGGTGAGGCCTAGGGGCAGCCCAGTGGCAGAGATTAGGGCAGAGACGATGAGATGTGTATGCAAGGATCCAGGAGCACAGCAGAATGGGAATGCGGCTGGGATTGGTGTGCCCCAGGGTGGTCTGGGCTGACTGTTGTTCTCTCTTCTGCCTCCCCATCACAGGCTTGGCGTGTCTGCACATCAGTACCTTGAAAGGGAACATCCCAATGATGTCTCTGCTGCTGGAGAGTGGTGCCAACATTGATGTTCGGGTAAGACTGGTCATGGTATGCTGTTTTGTAAAGACTGGGATGGTGGGCCTCTCCTTTGGGCACTCCCTTCAGCCCTGGGGTAGGCACTGCTGTGAGGCTTGGGAGCACTGAATTTTGAGGGAGCAGAGAGTAATGGTCCTTGAGAGGTTGTTGGGTGCTGTGACAGCAATCAGGGTGAGACTGCCATCTGCACCCCAATCAGAGTGTGGGTGGGTGCTGCAGGGCCCAACTGAGGGGACCCCCCACCCACACCCTTGTGATCTGTGGGTTGCAGGAGGGCACGAGCGGGAAGACCCCGTTGCACCTGGCTGTGGAGTGCCACAACCGCAGGGCTGTCCAGTTCCTGCTGCGCAATGGGGCGTTCGTGGATGCCCAGATGTACAATGGGTGCACCCCGCTCCACCTGGCCGTGGGCCGCAAGGATGCTGCCATCGCCGCCATCCTCTCACACTCTGGGGCTGACACCCTGCTGAGGAACATGGAGAACGAGACCGCTCAGGACCTGGCTGATGGCAATGATGATGTGAGTCTCTGTGGGGAGAAGCCTGTGGCTCTCTGAAAGTGTGTCAGGGGTGCAGGAGTGGGATGATTAGAGGGGACCTCCTAGGAGGAGTTTCTAGCTGCTCCTATCCTTCCCTACACATTGTAGGTATTTGCTGTGTGGTGTGTGGGATAACTGCCTTTTGCCTCAAGCTCTAGGAAAAGCCAAGAAACCCTGTCTTGACACTTCCCTGGGAAGGTGGGAGGCTGGAGGACTGGGTGGGGGGAAGATTTTGGCCCCTACCCCAGCTCATTGGAGACACAACTCTGGATGCTTACATGTCCATACCCTTGGTCTTTGCAGCTCCTCGCCTTGCTGCCCTTTGATGACCTGAAGATCTCAGGGAAGCCTGTTGTGTGCTCGGAATGAGCAGATGGACTCCTTTGGCTTGTTGGGCTGCCTCCTTCCTCCGTGCTGCTGCCCTGCTGCCCACTGGGATCTTGCCTGCCTGCAGTTCAGTGGGAGCAGAGACATTTTGGGAGACTTATCCCACTGCCCCTCCCCTCTTCAGAAAAGTTTTGTTTGCCTCAGGCTGCCTTCCCAGATGGAAGAAGGTGGCATTATGAGCACTACACAGGGGAGGCTTTTCTTTTAGAATCTGTGCACTGCAGCAGGACTGAATTTCCCCTCCCTGCCATGGGTCTGACTTGTGGGGATCTCCAGCATACACAGGGAAGGAGCAGGAGAGGACTCATTTTCACACTGTAGGCCAGACAAAGCACCCCATCAGAATAAGTGTGGGGTGAGGAGAGTCAACACTCACTTTAATAAACTTTTGTTGTTGCTGTGGGCACCAGAGGTCTCATGTGATCTAACGCACCCTGCACCCCACAGCGTCAGGAGGCTGTGCATCACTGCGGGGGCTTGGGGATCTGAGGGCTACAGGGGTTTCCCCAGTCTGCCTGCTCGTTCGGGTCCTTCACGCCGCAGGAGGTGAGTGGGAGCACAGGGCCTTCCCTGCTTGCAGAACCTTTCTACTGCTCAGGGCCGAGGCTGGGGGATCCCAACATGGTGCTCTATTCCCATGCTGTCTTGCTGAGCATCTGGCTGCAGGGCTGAAGAAAGAGCATGGGAGATGCTGAAGACCAGGTTGTGGATCCCTGGTTCTGCCATTGTGCCTGACACCTTGCTGCTTTACTGTGCTGTGGTTTCCTCTTTCACCAAGGACAGGAAGATCCTGCCCCATCTCCTGGCTTGGAAGGGGGGGGTCTTAAAAAACTGAGGGTATGGGTCTTCCCTGAGTTTTAGATTCTCCCAGGCTGAAAGTAGAGGAGATGACAGCATTATCTTCCCATCCCTTCTGTTGTTCAGCTCACCACCCTTCCTTGCCACTTCTCCAGCCAGAGGAGCACGTGCGATGCATTAGGAAATCAGCCAAAGGTGCTGTGGGAATGGAGGCACAGAGCTGCCTTACCCTATCTCAGCCAGGGAAATTCCCCACTTACTGCCTGGGAGCAGCTGCTCTTGTTTGGGACAAATACTGGATGTTGCAATCGATCAGGATGCTCTGGAGTGAGCTTTTGTCTTCTTCCTTCTTGTAAGGGAATGCTGCCAGGAAAGCGGCATATGGACCCCTCCGGGCCTCTGGACCTTGCCTGGTTTCCTCAGCAGTCCTGGGCTGGATTGCTCTATTTCTTTTGAGTCTTTGCCTCTCACCTTCTGCCGGGGCCTCAACCCTGCTAAAACCCCACGGGGCTGTTTCAAGGACACCTTCACAAGGGGCATGAGGCACTTCCAGGCTGCCCAGGGAAGCAATGACAGATTCTGCAGGGCAGTGTGGGATGGTGTGGCCAGGGCTGTAGGTGGGAGCAAAGGGAAAAGGCAGAAACGAGCGATCTGCACTTTTTTGTTTGTTTTGTTATTTTTAAATAAAACTATTTGTTTTAAAAAGATGTCTTGTAAAATGTTACTGAGTGGCTACGTGATGGCTCCAGCTGGCCCTGCAGCCATGCCTGGGGCTGGGATAGGGGATTTGGGACTGGGGCACATTGAGTCCTGTGTCCAGTTCTCCACCCCTCATTTCCAGAGGGTGCTGGAGCACATCTGGAGAGGGCAACAGAGCTGGTGACGGTTTTGGAGCAAAAGTCTAATGATGAACAGGTGAAGGAGCTGGGGTTTTTTAGCCCGGAGAAAAGGAGGCTCAGGGGAGACCTTGTCACTCTCTACACCTCCCTGAAAGGAGGATGGAGCCAAGTGGGAATTAGCCTCTTTTCCCAGGCAACCAGCGACATGATAAGAGGACATAACCTCAAGCTGTACCAGGGGAGATTTAGGTTGGATGACAGGAGGAATTTCTCTACAAAAAAGGTGATTAGACATTGGACAAGACCAAGGCCAAGGAAGCTGGTGGAGTCACCTTCCCTGGNCTGGGGCCACGCTCGCCCCGCACCCGGCCGGGCGCTGCCTCCCCCGCGGGGCCGCCGGAGCCTCGAGAAGAGAAGCCCCGGAGCGGCAAGTGTCGGGCTCTCCCTTCCCGGGAGCCCCGCGGCCAAGGGTGCCCCACGGCCGGCGGGGAACGGCAGCCCGGTGCCACTGCTCCTGGCCCCTGGGCAGAGGCGGCGGTCGGCCCTGGGGGGATAATGGTAGGCACCCCCTGCGACCCGGCTGCGGGCAGG
>VZTZ01050758.1:864728-904012 GCA_013400955.1 Drymodes brunneopygia
CCTGCGACCCGGCTGCGGGCAGGGGCAGGCGGTGGGGATGGGGATGGGACAGGGAGCGGACACGAGATCCCGAGGTGTTGGTATGGACTTGTCAGCTCCGAGCTTGCATTTGACCTCAGCCCTTCAGGGCTGTAGGCAGGATCTTTTTCAGAGCCGGCACCCAAATTGTGCATCCCAGGCAGAGGGCTGGGTGCCAGCCCGGCTGTGAAGCGGTGCGTTTGAGAGCTGCCCTTGCAGTGCCCAGGGGAGCAGCGGCCGGCTCTGTTGTCTCGGCTCCCGGGCTGTTCGCAAGCCCCAGACTAAGGCTCCTTTCATGCCTCAGCATGTTGCCTGTTCAGCCCCCCCGCTTTCTACCTGTAACACTGGTGTCCCTGTTCCTTCCCAGCCTCCGCAGAGAGGGCAGGGCCTGCTGCACTGAGTCAGCTCTCGGGGCCTGGGAATTGCTAGCGAGGCATAGAGAGCCATTGTCCCTCCGTAGCCTCCTCTTCACGGTCGCTGTGGGAGAGCGGAGCTGATTCCCCTCCCATGGCAGCGCTGCAGGAGCTGGCGGGGTAACAGCAGGCGCAATCGTGCTGAACAGAGCTTGTGGTCCCTGAAAAGTTCCAAATGTGGCAACACACCCTGTCATTTATATCTGACTTCTGCAAAAGTGAACGGCGTTTCTGCCATCAGCCAGGGTTACTTAATATGGGCAAACCCAGGAGCACATGGGCAACTTCAGCCCCAGGTGCCCTGTCTTTGCATCCCACAGCACCTCTACAGCCTGTGATGATGCCCCTGCAGCAGGAGAGATTGAGTGGAGGTGTCAAACTGTCTTTTCTAGGGGGGAGAGAGAGGAATAGGAAACAAGCAAAGAAATTCACCCCTAGCCATTTGCACTTCTCCCTGGGCTGGGAATTTCTATGTCCTTTAAGCCACAGAAGGGAGATTTTTGGGTGAAACACAGTGTCAGCTTGGTCAGGTTATTGAACGCCAAGGGCCTGGCCACAGCAGCTGAGGATGAGAAAAGTCCTTGAGGTCTTTCCCAAGGGGACAAGAGGTTGGTGGGAGTGCTTGCTCATGAAATGGCAGGGGACTTTCTTTCCTTTAAAGCCCTTAAGTTTCTAAACCTCTGAGTTTTGTGTGAGGGCTACTATAGGTCACAGCTATACAATATTGGGGCCAGGTACACCCCTACATAGGCTAAATTCCTCTGACTAGCTTGTTTCTGAGGAAGAGGGAATTAACATCTCTATCCCTTTCATTCACAGGAGTTTTTCTGTGTGTGTTTATGTAGCCAGCCCACAGCACCCTCACCTGGCCCCCAAGGCAACCTGGAGGCTGTTTCCACTGAGGAAACTGGGGCAGGGATGTAGCATGGACCAGGGAAACCTTCTACCCTGATGCAGGTGGCCTTGGGGATAGGAGGTTCTTGTCTGGTTGCTCATTCTGTTGAATGAGCAACCTGGTGCCCCTGAATATTGCGGGTTTGCCTCTGTGAGAGAGAGGATAGTGAAGAACTCCTTCAAGGCCTATTAAAGCTGTTTTAAAGCTGGCTAGATTGCTTCCTACAGCTATAGCCGAAGAATATCAGCTGTACCTCATTGGATAGTCCTGGTAAAATCCCAACCAGACAGCTGCTAGGAAAGTTCCTTTCCAGCCTTCTTTCTTGCTGTGTTTTGCCAAGCGGGTGAACCCTGGTAATTTCCTCTGAGCTGTGGGGAATGCCTTGGCACACTTCCAGGGCTGCATGGGGAGGTGGGGGAGGCTGGCAGCCCCAACCCCTGCCTGTCTTCCACTCACCTGGTGTAGCTGGAGGGGAAAGCTCTGAACTGTTTGCTTCCAGAGAAAGGTTGCTCTTGGCCACAGGCTTGAAACATGAGCTTCCAGGTAGGAGTCAATTTTTCTGTTCAGTGACCTTTTCCTTTTCGACCCAAAAGCTGTGCTAAAGTTTAACTTATAAAGGTGAGGTGCTCCTTGCATTTCGAGTAAGAGTGTAGTCAAAACCAGATGGTTACAGCAGTGTTCTCTCTAATCCTGGGAATCCTAGGTTCTGAGCTCACATGTTCCAGAGCAACCACTTTTAACAGAAGCAAACATAGATGTCTGGCCTGTGCTTTTCAGCTCCAGAGGACTTTTCCTCCTCTGTGCTGCCAGCATCGCTGTCATCGCTGTGATAGGGTCTGGGTGGTGGTGTTACAGGTGGTGAGGAGCAGGCTGGGTGCTGGGTATTAATTACAGGCATGTGGACTGGAGCTGCCCATGTACCAGTAGCCCAATACCTGCCTCTTCCTCTGCAGATTTTGCCTTCCCCTCGTGCTGGCTTCCCTCCCTACGATGGCTACTGGTGAAGAGATCGCCCCTGCCCTGCAGGACTCGTGGGGGGACTTCTGGCTCTTCCGTTTCTTTGTTAATGCTGCTGGCTATGCAAGTATTGTGGTGCCGGGCTTCCTCCTCATTCAGTACTTCAAGAGAAGGAACTACTTGGAGACAGGTAGGAGCAGGAGCTTCCGTTCCACATCCTGCATCCCTTGGAGCTCTCTGCCCTGCCTCGGTCTACCCCACTCTGGTTGTTTCCCCAGCCTGCTTTGTCAGGCTTGAGCCACTCACAGAGCTGTGTCCCAGTGTTCTAGGTGCTATCCTGAAACAAATTTCTCTGAGGCCCCCGTGCCAGCAGATCTAGAGGCTAGTGAGGAGGGGGGGTTTCACCTCTCAAGCTGGTGCAGCTTGTGGTGCCCAGGCTTTGGTTAATTGTGTCTCTGTCTTCTCTTACCCTGTTCAGGCAGAGGCATTTGCTTCCCTTTCATCAAATCATGTGTGTTTGGCTCTGAGGTGAAGTCTGTACACCAGGACGATGGTTCCCTGCCACCCCGAGCAGAGCCCACAGAGTCCTCCACAGCCCGACAGGTCTTCAAGCTGCTCTTCTGTGCTGCTGGTCTACAGGTAGGGGTCCTGGGCATGTGTGGCTGACCCTTTCTGGAGGTGGCCAGTGGGTTAGTGACTGTCAGTTCCTTGAAGACCAAGGTTGCAGTGCTATCCTTGTTTAAGGCAGAGTTGGAGGCTGGGACAGCCTCTCAGCCAGGACAGTCCACCTCTAAGGGCTGTGGAGGTCCATTTAGCTTTTGTCATTTGGGTTGAAGCTTCCTGTCTGTCTGATCATAGTCCTCTAGAGCCATGGATAGGGAAAACTCTGAAAATTCGGTGGTTCAGCAGGATGTTAAGGCTGCTTTTGTTCTGGCCCTGATGTCAGATCAGCAGATAGTTTGAGCCCTCTTTTCTCCCAGGCTCTACTGGGGTCACTGTCTGGGGCTGGTGCATTCTGCCTTGATAAATTGAATTTGAGTACTGGAGAGAAAATACTGAATTCAGCTACACATAAACAGGAATTTAAAATCTTAGACTCCCCAAGTCTCAGCTACAGCCTGAGCACCATTAGGAAGGGCAGCTTTTTGGGTCTATGAGGACAAAAAATAGCAATGTGGGCACTTTAATAGAAAAACTCAGGTGTCCCACAGCCAGAAAAAGACTCACTCTCTGGCCTGCTCCCCCAATCCATTCAGACTTGCTGTGGGCCACCAGAGTCTTCCATCTCTCTCTGTGTTAGTTTCTTGGGAGATGTGTGGTGAGAGGAAGTCTGTTACTGCTGTGAGGGGCTTGGTGTTGTTGCACCAAAAGTAGCGGAGATGACAACCAGGACAGCGATCATCTCTCGTGAACAATTTTCTCCGCTGAGTTTGAAACTAGAATTGATTTGGATGTAAAAACCAGGTCTAGGGAGCTGAAGTGAAAACCAATGCAGAGCCCACTGGGAAAACTGCCAGGACCTGCCGCAGGGAGCTGGCACCAAAACCGCAGCTGTGTATCAGTAATGTTCCCTGATTCTGTCAGTCTGGTTCCACAGGCGTAAAGCAGCTCAAAGCGTGACTGCTCACTCTCACCAGGATGTTTGCGTTGTGGGCTTTTCTCCCCTGTACACTGAGCAGGTGTTGTTTGGAACAGGATGTTCCTGGTTGTAACCACACGGGACAGCGGGTTCCCTCAGATGGATGAAGCGGGGGGTGGTCCCGCTTCCCAGTGTCTCAGGGAAGCATTGCCATGCAGAGGAGGAGGCAACACTGGGGAAAGCAAGGATCTCCTGGGGTCTGTTCTTCCTGTTGTTGCTGGCAACTGCTGTTGTGGGTCCTGACTCTCCCTGTGCTCCTGCCATTTTGCAGGCTTCCTACCTCACATGGGGTGTCCTCCAGGAGCGTGTGATGACAAGAACGTATGGTGCCACTGAAACAGACCCTGGTGAGAAGTTCAAGGACTCCCAGTTCCTTGTGTTCATGAACCGCATCCTGGCCTTCACAGTGGCTGGTCTGTACTGTGCCCTGACCAAGCAGCCACGCCATGGGGCTCCTATGTACAAATACTCCTTTGCCTCCCTCTCCAACATCCTCAGCAGCTGGTGTCAGTATGAGGCACTCAAATACATCAGCTTCCCCACCCAAGTGCTGGCCAAGGCCTCCAAAGTGATCCCAGTGATGATGATGGGCAAACTGGTGTCGCGCAAGAGTTACGAGTACTGGGAGTACCTGACTGCTGCCCTCATCTCCGTGGGGGTCAGCATGTTCCTGCTCTCCAGCGCTCCGAACAGGACGGTATCCACTGTCACCACTTTCTCTGGCATTGTGCTCCTGGCTGGCTACATAATCTTCGACAGCTTTACCTCCAACTGGCAGGACGCACTCTTCACCTACAAGATGTCTCCCGTGCAGATGATGTTTGGCGTCAATGTCTTCTCCTGCCTTTTCACCGTGGGCTCGCTCTTGGAGCAGGGTGCCTTGCTGGAGTCACTGCGCTTCATGGCGCGCCACTCGGAATTCACCGCCCACGCCGTGCTGCTCTCCGTGTGCTCCGCCTGCGGCCAGCTCTTCATCTTCTACACCATCAACCAGTTCGGGGCAGCTGTCTTCACCATCATCATGACACTCCGACAGGCCTTTGCCATCCTCCTCTCCTGCCTCATCTACGGGCACACGGTCACTCTTGTGGGCGGGCTGGGCATTGCTGTTGTCTTCATGGCCCTCTTTCTCCGTGTCTATGCCCGCAGCCGCATGAAGAAGCGCAGCAAGAAGCTCCCACCAGGCGAGACCTCTGTACAAAAGGTCTAAGGAAGCTGAGGCCATGGCATTTAAGCCATGCCTGCTGTCCTTCCTCTGCTCAATGGTATTTGCTTGATTTCTCAGAATCCACTGAGAAGAGTGGGGTATGGATAGGCAGGACCAGTGACTCAGTTTTCCACCTGTTTTTCCTGGAAAAGGGGCTTGTACAAGCCCAGGAAATGCTCTGGGCTGACGCAGCTCCAAACCTTTCCATTTGCCTTAATAGGTTAAAGACTTAGAGCCAAGGCACAGGCCTGGGAGCACACCAGCATGGGGCTGCTGGTATTCCTGCCCCACCTCTGCCTTGTGGCTTCTCCCCAAAGTCACTGATGAACAAGGGAGCTCTTCCCTGGCACTGCCTTGCCTCTGGCTAATGCTCCTCCACTTCTGTTAGCACTACAGAGCTTGGCAGGAGGAAAGGGCAAGCAAAACACTAGGATTCTTTTTCAAACACCTCTGAGTGAGGTGTCCCAAGCTGAGCCCATCAAAGTGTGGGGAGTGCTCTTCCTCCATTCCAGGAGGGGTTCTGGGTAGTACAGGCACAGCCAAGGGAAGGACTCTCAGCTTGTCCTACCCCAGGCCTGGGATCTGCTCTGGAAGGGCACTGCAGTGAAAGCCAGTACGTCCCAGTTTGGTTTTATCAAGTCTTTGCCCCTGCTCCAAGACACTTTTCTTTGCTCCCCTCAGCCCAGGCTGATTTTTATGCAGCACCTGAGCTGACCAGTACAGTTCCCAAGGCTTGCCGAGTCCTTCAAGGTTGCTCTCTGGTTACACCTGCTGCTGTTATAGGCCAAAGGCTGCACTGCCCAGAAGCCCCAGCATCACCTCGGGCTCCCCTCAGTGCCATGGTTTCTTGGGCTTTGCAGTTGCCATTCAGACAAGCACAAAAACCCCCCCTCTTTTTCCTACCACCTGGAGGCACTGCCCCTGGTTTTCCCAGGGGCTGGCCAGAGTCTGTGCCTGGAGGGTTGGGACATGGGGCAGAGCCCGCTTGCGGTGCCTTGTTCCTGCTCCACGGACAGCAGGGGATGGAGCAGTGAAAGCTGTTCTTCCTCAGAAGCCTGGGTTTTATTGGTCAGTCCTTTTTTCCTCAATACAACCTGACTGACAAACCAGCAGGTTTTGGTACTTTTGCAAGGCAACTTTTTTCTCTTTTTATTTTATTAAATTAAAAATATGCTGCATACAGTGCCATGGGCATAAATGTGGGGTTTTTTTTGGTTGGTTGGGATTTTTTTCTATGTACCTGGAAGGAGGGAAGGGACTTCCAACTCTTCCCATGTCCCTAGTCTCTTTGGGAGACCAAAGTTGTCTTTCCAAACACAGGCATCTCTCTCTCTCTTTGCCAAGGCTGGTTTGGAATGCTGCCTATGTGGGTGGGCAGGTGAAGGAGCCATTAGGCTGAGCCTAGTTTGGCTCCTGTGTTCCCTGCATGGTGCAACTTAAGGAATTCCCAGTGGGTGTAGCTACAGAGAGGTGATGCAGAGGCCTGCTGAGCACCTGCCAGCCAGGGCCACTAGTGCTGTAGCACTTTGTGGGGTGGAGCTGCAGCAGCCAGAGCCAGGAGAAGCTTGAGGTGTGGATGGTCCATCCTACTGGTACATGTGGGAGGCCTGGTGAGAAATCATTTAGGCAAGGGTAGGTCTGGAGTCAGAGACAGCTGGGGAAAGGGGACACTCAGGTGAGGGTTATGAGAGAAACAGAGGAGACAAGGGACAGTGGTGACATAGCTGAGCCTGCAGGGATACCAGAGCTGGTGCTGAGCACAGCCCAGGCTTCAGAGCACTTGGCTCTCCGTCAGTTTTACGTGCTGCTTTTCTAGCTCTGAGCTTTTGGAAGTGCCTGTGCAACCTCATCCTGGCCTTACAAATTCACCCAAATGTCTGCACCCATCATCTGATGACAGACTGAAAATGAAATGTGATTTCCTTTGATTAAAAAAAAAACCAAACCAAACAAAAATCCATATTGCCAGGTTAGGAATGGGATACAATGGGATAACCTTTCTAATTTAAATGTAGATTTAAACAGAACATTAGTGGAAAAAGAAAACCCATAGAATTAACATAAAAAGTTAATTTTTATTGATTTGGTATTTGGCAACATCTTCCTATGCAGAGAGAAACCCTACTTTTAAACAATTTGCTAGCTCAGCTCCAGCTCTGCCCTAGCAGGCTGCACCCACACAGCTGACACACTGGCAGCACAGTCAGTGTCCTGCTGTGCAGCAAGGGATTCCAGCAGGCTCTGCCTCCCTGCTGAAGATGGATACTGGCTAAAGCCCATTCTATTTTGTGCCTGTGGCAGCTGGCACATATGCAGCAACAGAACTCAATATGTTGGTGTCACTTTTCTCTGACAAAGCCCAAGGGCCATTGTGGCCAGGGGTAGCAAACCTCACAGGGTGTGAGCTCAGTGCAGGGGCGGCTCAGTCAGAGGTGATATCCCAGGCTTGTCATCTAGGACGCAGATGGAAAGAAGCCAGATACTGCCCAACACCCAATGGCTGCAGAAGGCCAGAAAGGGCAGGCTGGAGGTGGGAGGAAAGGAGTCTTTGGCCCAGCAGCTGAAGAAAGGCAGCTTGACTACAGTCCTGAACTGTCACTCCATAGCCTGCACCACACTGCAATGAACAGGCAGATGGTTCCTGCCAGTCCTGCCCCAGAGCTGCTCAGATCAAACCAGCAGCAGCCCAGGCTCAGGTCCTGGCACAGCTCACCCAACTGACCCACACAGATTGGAAGTTTGCTCCCAGACTGTGGGGCATGCAGCACTCCAGGTGGAGAACTGTTTCTCATTGGAGATGACCCCACCCGCACAGCAGGTCATGTGTTCCTTTCCACCCACTTTATCTTGCCTGGGCATGGAAGAGATAAGGATCACCTAGAGCAGGACTCAGAAAAGCAGTCAGGGCACAGGAGAGACCAACAGTCCAATGCCCTCAGGCACAGGCTGAGACTTTTTCCTCAGTAGAGTAAGGCATGACACACAAATCTGCGACGTAAATCATCAATTCTTTAATTCCAGTAGAACAAAAAACCAGAAGAACAATCAAACAAAACCCAGCCAAAATACATTATGCTATCCTGGGGCTTCAGGGAGGCAGCAGCTCAGAGGAAGGGCTCTCCCACCCCAATGGAATAAGGACAGTGTTTGATGCCTACTGGTAACATAGGACACTCCATGAAGGGGAGAGAGGAGAAGCCTGATGCTTCCTCACACCTCCACTCCCCATCAGCTGTTCCTACGCAAGGAGAAAGATACAGAACAGACAGGCCTCAGGCTACCTGAACCACTACTAACAAACAGGGAATCATGCCCTCCTGCACCCTGCCAAAAACAACCCCAACCAAACAGAGCCAAAAAAACAGACACCACCAAGGAGTCAGTAGCAGCTGGTGGGAGCAGACTGTCTTCTAAGCAGACACGATACAGAGCAGAGGTCTGGCAGGTGAAGGAAGAGCCTTCCTCCTTTAATCTACCTCTTCCATGCGGGATGTATCTTCCTCTCCCTCCAGTGGGGGGATTTCCTCAGGGACAGCTGCACTGGGCTCATCTGCAGTCATCTCATCTTCATCAATGCCTGGGAGAGAGGAGGAAAGGAAGAGGTAAGGCCTCCAAATGACATCTGATTCCAGATGTACAGCCTCTCCCAGAGTAAGCCTGGCTCCTACCGCCAGCCTGAGGAATGGGGCTATTAGCATCCAACAGTTGACAGAATCAGAGAATATTCTGATTTGGAAGGGGCCCACAAAGACCATTGAAGTCCAGCTCCTGGCTCTACACAGGACAGCCCCAAATATCACACCATGTGCCTCAGAGTGTTGTCCAAACACTTCTTGAATGCTGGCAGGCTTGGTGCTGTGACTCACTTCCCTGGGGAGGTCTGTTCCTTGGCCAACCACTCTCTGGATGAGAAACCTTTTCCTAGTATCCACCCTAAACCTCTCCTGACACAGCTTCATGACATTCCCTTGAATCCTGTCACTGGTCACCAGAGAGAAGATACCAATGCAGGTCCCTCTCCTCTCCCTTGTGAGGAAGCTGTTCACTGCAATGAGGTGATCCCTCAGTCTCCTTTCCTCCAGGCTGAAAACTCATAGAATGCAAGTCAAGAGTGTTACAAGTTATTGTCAACTCCAGCACTAATCCTAAATCAGTGGCATCTTCACAGTAACACACAAGTATATGGACACTGCCTATGCCATTAGAGTGCACTCCTTAGCCAGCAGAGATCAACTACAGAAGACTTGTCACCCAGCACCACAAAACCTGGAGTTTTAGCCAGGAGCATGTGGGTTTACCCCATGAACATTTCTCTAGACAAAAATGCAGTAAATCCAGTCAAGTCACAACTAAAGCAGTTGCAAGACTCTAGAGGTCATCAGTTTCCAACACTGCAGGTTGTTCAGTATACCCTGAACAGAAAGTTCACCATACAGCCCTTACCTGCAACTTGGCTAATAGAAGATCCTACTCCTACTAGACTAGGCAGCAGAATTGCTAACTCAGTTGTGCCACACCACAGCACCTGATTTACATTTTTAGCTAAATAGTGAATTCAGAGGAAAAGGCTGTGTGCTAGCACAAGCTGTTTCACCAGATGGGTCACATCACCCATGACAGACTTTTCATGTTTACTCTGAAGGAATAAAAAGCCTCAGCTTGCCATCTGAACATCCTGGTGGTGGCTCCTGGTGTTGTGGAGGACAGGGCAGTCCACCCTGAGCCCTCCTGAAGTACCTTGTTCCAGGCTAACACTTTCTCCTGGCCACTTTATGTACAGAGCCACTTCAGCACATCATACCAGTATGGCTCACAAACTGACCTCCCCCTGCCCCAAGACACAAGCCTAACACCAGTTAACCTGCTTTCAAGCCTGCTGCAGGCTTGAGAAGTTGCATGGATACTCACCAAGCCCGAGTTTGATCATCCTGTAGATGCGGTTGGAGTGGGTCTGGGGATCTTCCAGGGAGAAACCAGAGGACAGCAGAGCAGTCTCGAAGAGTAGCACCACCAGATCTTTAACAGCTTTGTCGTTCTTGTCAGCATCAGCCTTCTGGCGAAGGGTCTCCACAACTGGGTGGTCAGGGTTGATCTCCAGGTGCTTCTTGGCCATCATATAGCCCATGGTAGAGTTGTCCCGCAGTGCCTGAGCCTTCATGATGCGCTCCATGTTGGCTGTCCAACCATAGGTGCTGGTGACAATGCAGCAGGGAGATGAGACCAAGCGGTTGGAGACTGTGACCTGCCAACATAGTTAAGGGTTAGCTGAGCAAGGCCCCCATAAGCCCTGGACTGGGCCCAGCCACAGCACACTATAGCCCAAGTCTTTGCCCCTGGTTCACCTGGGGACACCGCAAAGCAAGCAGAGATGCTCCAAGCAGCTCCAGACTGCTGCACAGACTAATTTGGACAGCGCAGCCAGCACTTAGAGCACCCACTGCATGTTTCCCACACTTACCCTCTCCCATCAATGCACGTATTTGGGTCAGTGCCCCTCGCCTGCAGCCTGGCTGCTTAGAGCAAGATGGTGCATGCTGGGACCTTCAGTCTCCTTTAGCGGCTCCTCTGCAGGAGATGAGAGGCATGCATTGAGCAGGGGGCCTCACCTGCAGCATGGAGGACCCAACCCTCCTCCCCCTCCAGCCCAGGGCTAAGCTCCCTGCCCAGCTCACCTTCTCCACCTTCTTGTCCAGGATTTCCTTCATAAGTTTGCAGAGGTTCTCAAACTTGGCCTTGCTCTCCTCCATCTTCTTTTTCTCCTCCTCGTCCTCAGGCAGCTCCAGCCCCTCTTTGGTGACTGATACCAGGGTCTTGCCATCAAACTCCTTGAGCTGCTGCACGCAGTACTCATCAATGGGCTCTGTCATGTATACCACCTCAAAGCCACGCTTCCGCACACGCTCCACAAAGGCTGAGTTAGCAACCTGCTCCTTACTCTCCCCTGTGTTTGTAGAGGGAAGAAATGAAACATCACCAAGAGGTAAGAGCTAGTCACAGCACGGCAAACAGAACCAGTCCACTTGGGATCCCTAACATAAAACTGGCAGCAGCCAGGGTTCTAGGCCTGGTGGCCTTTTCCCAGCCCCCAGGAATGAGCTGCAATTCAGCAGGGATGGCCTGCTGAAGGCAGCAGGAAAGTTTTAAATCAGGGTTCATAGGCAGGTTATCTGCCTCTACTTGCTAGTGCTCAGAGGAGTCCTGGCTCACCTGTGATATAGTAGATACTCTTCTGGTTCTCCTTCATACGGGACACGTACTCTGAAAGTGAAGTCACCTCATCGCCTGACTGGGACGTGTGGTACCGCAGCAGCTCCGAAAGGCGCTTTCGGTTGGTGGAGTCCTCATGGATGCCCAGCTGGGGGCACAAGAGATGCATGAAGTCTCCAGGATAGGATTTGGATGCACTTGGCCATCCCTGAGGCACAGCCATCTGCCCAGCTCCTGATCATCTGGAATGTCTGGCCTAAGGCTGCCAGAGAGGACAGCTGCCCACAAAGGTACTTGCAAGACCCATTCCCTTTATCCTAATATCCATGCAGAGGAGACACAGCATAGGAACAAGATTGCTCCTCAGCCAGATGGGTCATGGGCCCTTTCCCTCCTCCAGGTATAGGGTGCCTAACTCACCTTCAGATTCTTGGAAAAAGCCTCATAAAATTTCTTGTAGTTCTCTTTGTCCTCTGCCAGCTCTGAGAAGAGCTCCAAGCATTTCTTCACAATGTTTTTGCGGATCACTTTGAGGATCTTGCTCTGCTGGAGCATTTCACGAGAAATGTTCAGAGGCAGGTCCTCTGAGTCCACAACACCCCGGATGAAGTCTGAGTAGGGGGAATGAAAACAGGTGTCAGGTTAAGGATTCTGAGCTTCAACACAGAAAGAGAAGAGCTATAACACTGATTGCTATGCACCCACACCAGCTAGCACCTCATCCAGTCCCTTTGTACTGGAAATGGTAGCATAGGCTGTGGGAATCCCAGCTCTGCACTGGGAGGCTGAGGCAGGAGGCTCTTACTCAGGTATTCAGGGATGAGCTCGTCACAGCTGTCCATGATGAAGACACGCCTCACATACAGCTTAATGTTATTCTTCTTCTTCTTGTTCTCAAAGAGGTCAAAAGGGGCACGGCGCGGGATGAAAAGCAGGGCCCTGAACTCCAGCTGTCCTTCCACAGAGAAATGCTGTGGAGCCAGGAAAAAAAAAAAAAACTGCTGGGGTGTTCACTTCTACCCTTTTCCTCAGCTCCCACTGTAGGGAGGCTGAAGTGCCATTCCTCAGCACTGGGGCACCTCTAGCATCCAAGCAGCCTGTATTTCCTCCTGCTCAGGCCCACTATCCCCTATGTGCCAAGGCTCTCTGGCATCCAGCAGGCTTGGACAAAGAAGACACTGCTTCTCTAAGACCCCACACCCTCCTGTCTTGCTTATGGACTGGAACTGCCAATCCTTCCACCTGCATGGGAGTCACAGTGCAGGCTGCTCCATCAATAAGTGGCCTCAGAGTGCTCAGTCCCACAGAGGCACAACCATGTGGTGACTGGATAAGGGCTGGAAAGGGGCCCTCTGCCTCTCCCTGGAAGGCAGGGTGGCCCAGCACCCACCTTGACAGCCAAGTGGTCCTCCCAGTCATTGGTGAGGCTCTTGTAGAACTCGCCATACTCCTCCTGGGTGATGTCATCAGGGTTGCGGGTCCAAATTGGTTTGGTCTTGTTCAGCTCCTCCTGGTCAATATATTTCTCCTTGATTTTCTTGGTCTTTTTCTTCTTGCCTTTGTCTCCCTCCTCCTCCTCATCAGAGCCCACATCCTCAATTTTGGGTTTCTCTTCATCTTTGGACACTGACTCTTCCTCTTTCTCATCTTTCTCCTCCTCTGCCTCATCATCACTGATCTCTTTCTCACGTTCTTTCTCCAGCTGTGAAGAAGCAAGCAATAGTCAGGTTTAGGCCCATGTTACCACAAATCCTTTTGCTCCTGATGAGAAAGATGGTGTCCTCCAAAGCCAAACAAATGCATCATCTGGAATCAAAGCTTCTCTTGGAACCAGTCCTCAAAAGCCCCTTATCATACAACCAAAAGCTGTGTCTGAGAAGAGACAAGCAGCAGGAAAGCCTCCTTTTTCCACAGCTGGTTTAAAGTGATCTTCAGCTGCACAGATCAAAGGCCTTTAGTGTGGCTGGATACCCACCTCCCTAAGCTCCATTAAGCCCCCAGCCTCAAATCACCTTTGGCCACAGAAGCTGAGAGCACCACTGCTCAGTACCCAGCAGCCAGGAACTACAGAAGGGATCATACACTGGGCCTTTTCTGTGCTCCTGTTCCCAATACCACCCACCCCTACCTCCAGCCTTCGAGTCGGTCCCCACAGTCCTGTCCTTACGTACATAAAGCGTGATGGGGTAGCCAATGAACTGGGAGTGCTTCTTCACCACCTCTTTCACACGACGCTCCTCCAAGTACTCAGTTTGGTCCTCCTTCAAGTACAGGATCACTTTGGTGCCACGTCCAATGGGCTCCCCTGCAGCATGGGGAGGGAAACATTCATGTTTCAGGGCAGAGAGCAAGTGTGACCAGCTCTTCGAGTCTGAACATTACAGGAGTCCCTGCACTGACCAGCACTGACAATGCAGCATGGCTCCAAGGAGCACCAGCACAAGGGGTGCTTCTAGCAGGAAAACATGCTTGGTTTTTTGCACAATACGCACCGTGGTCAGTTCGGACAGTGAATGAGCCCCCAGCTGATGACTCCCAAGCATACTGCTCATCATCATTGTGCTTGGTAATGACAACCACCTTCTCAGCCACCAGGTAGGCAGAATAGAAACCCACACCGAACTGCCCGATCATGGAGATGTCTGCACCAGCCTGTGAAAGCAGAGAGCAACTGCTAAGACTGGTGTGGAGATAGAAAATATCTGTGACTGATTCACAGCAGCAAAGAACTGGGTCAAGCACACAGAGAAAAACACGCAAGTACCAACAGGCAACCAGCTCTACCCTCAGCTCCTCCCTGCTGTTGGGAAGGTGGGGGAAAGCACACTTGGGTAGGCCAACAGTTACTACAGCAAACAAGGCAGCAGGGCCTTTTTATTACTTATTATTATTTGTACATTCGGTGCCAGCCTGTGACCCAGGCCCCAGGGAACCCATGCAGCCAAAGGCAACCCACCTGCAGGGCTTCCATGAAGGCTTTGGTCCCAGATTTGGCAATGGTGCCCAGGTTGTTGATGAGGTCTGCTTTTGTCATCCCAATGCCAGTGTCCACCAGGGTCAGTGTGCGTTCCCGGGGGTTGGGGATGATGTCAATCTTCAGGTCTTTCCCACTGTCCAACTTTGAGGGGTCGGTGAGGCTCTCATAGCGGATCTTATCGAGTGCCTAGGGGAGAGAGGGATGCTCGGCACGGCCTCCCTGCTGCACAGGCGCCTCTGTCCCGCCCCTGCAGAAGCCTTCCCGGAGAGCCAGGAATCGGCCTCTCCTCGGGCACCCCCGGCACGACACCAGCCCGACCCCGAGCCCCCCGGCTGAGGAAGGAGTCCGCTCCCGCCCGGGCTCACGTCGGAGGCGTTGGAGATGAGCTCCCGTAGGAAGATCTCCTTATTGGAATAGAAGGTATTGATAATAAGCGACATGAGCTGGGCGATCTCCGCCTGGAAAGCGAAGGTCTCCGCATCCTCCTCCTCGTGCTGCACTTTCTCGGGCATCTACAAGGCAAACACAGGCCTATTTTCAGTGCATTTTCAGGGCACGAGAAGCAGGAAGGGAGCGGCGGGGGCATCAGGCCCAGGCCCAGCCCCATCCCCCGTTCTCTCCCTACCGTCTCGAGCGTGAGGGACCGGCGAAAGAGCTACTCCTTCCACCGGACGATTTTTATAGGCACGGAGCGGGGTGGGCGCCTCTCGGCCCATTGTATCCTTCCGCCTTAAAGGGGTCAGCGCGCCACAGATGGATGGTGTATGGGCGGCCTCGGCGTTGCCCTTTAGGGGCGGCCATGGCGGGGACGGGCGTGCAATGAATGCTCGGCTTCATGCTGCTGCCGTGCGGTTGCCAGCTGAGGCTCTCCGCCGNGACCGGAACCTCCGAGCGCCCCGGCGAGGGGCGGCGGGGAGCCCCGGCCAGGAACTCTTTTCCGCTCCCATCGCGGAGGAATACATCTGCGGACACAAAGACACTTCCTGAGTATTCCACAGGGGTTACGGTGGCGCCTCTTCGGCTGGGGGAGGAAACCGGGAACCCGCACTGCCCCAGCTTCGTCCTGCAGCTCCCCCCGAGGCCCGGAGCCGCTTAGCTGTACCGGCCGGAGGCTGCGTGTG
The DNA here is from genome assembly GCA_013400955.1 of Drymodes brunneopygia. Classification (NCBI taxonomy): domain Eukaryota; kingdom Metazoa; phylum Chordata; class Aves; order Passeriformes; family Petroicidae; genus Drymodes; species Drymodes brunneopygia. Next base: position 880,163 of record VZTZ01050758.1, read on the forward strand.
ACCGGGGCACAGCGGTGAGGGGGCGGGGACACAAGGTGTCAGGTCCGGAGTGTGTGGCAGGCCACTGTCGCTGTTGCAAACTAGGGTTTGGAGATGTCTTTTCAGTGTCTAAGGGAAATAATGAGATAAATCAATCTTAAGCCTTACCGTTCCAGTATCTGCAGTACTCTGTCCGGTTCTGAGCTCCTCAGTAGCAGAGAGCCTTGGAGCCCCTGGAACCGGTCCAGCGGAGGGTGAAAAAGATGGTTGAGGGACAGGAGGATCTCTTAAGAGGAACGGCTGAGGGAGCTGGGCCTGTTCGGCCTTGAGATGACTGAGAGGGGAGCTCATCAATGTCTATGAGTGTCTTAAGGGAGGATGTCAAGGATGGATCCAGGCACTGCTCGGTGGTGCCAAGCAATAGGACAGGAGGCAATGGGCAGAAACGGATGCACAAGAAGTTCCACCTGAGCATGAGGAAGAGCTTCTGTAACAGAGCAGGTAACCCAGCACTGTCAGATTGCCCACAGAGGTTGTGGAGTCTCCATCACTGGAGATACTCAATAGTTATCTGGACATAATCCTGTGCCATGGCCTCTAGGATGACCCTACTTGAGTAGAGATATTGGACCAGATGAGGCTCTGTGGTCCCTTCCAAGCGGACCCATTCTGTGATTCTGTGTTGGGGCTGTGGGTACAAAAGTCCTGACCAGCAAAGGAGTCTGGAACTGGGATGAGGGGACCCGAGCTCCCCATGAGTTTTGGTGCCTGATGGTGCGAGGAGGTGATGGCTGTGAATGATGAGGGACAGAGGGAGGGGGATTCCTACTGGCAGGCTGGTGTAGTTCACCCCAGGAGCAGGAGGTGGCACTCCAGCTGTTCCCAGGCACAAGGAAAGCTGCCAGCTGCTGTGCTGCAGGTCACTGCACCACGAAATGTGAAGGTGCATCTGCTCTTTGTCAGAGGTGTAGGTGCTCCCTTGGTGTAGCTCGAGGGCAGCATCCCTGGGGTGCTGGTGGACGAGAGGCTGGCCATGAGTTCGCCATGTGCACTCACAGTTTAGAAACACAGTCGTGTCTTGGGCTGCATCCAAAGCAGCACGACCAGCAGGGCAAGGGATGGTTTTCTGCACCTCTGCTCTGCTCTGCTCTGGTAAGAGCCCACCTGCAGTCCTGCATCCAGCTCTGGGGTCCCCAGCACAGGAAGGACACAGACCTGTTGGAGCGAGTCCAGAGGAGGAACACCAACGTGATCAGAGGGATGGAGCACCTCTTCCACAGGGGAAGTCTGAGAGAATTGAGGTTGTTCAGCCTGGAGAAGGCTTTGGTGTGACCTAATTGTGGCCTTCTAGTACCTGAGGGGTCCTACAAGAAAGATGGACAGGGACAAAGAGTATGTAGTTATAGGACAAGGGGGAATGGTTTCAAACAGAGGGAAGGTTTGGATATTGGGGAAGAAATTTGTTACTCTGAGGGTAGTGAGGCACTGGAATAGGTTGCCCAGAGAAGCTGTGTATGCCCTACCCCTCAAAGTGTTCAAGGCCAGGCTGGATGGGGCTCCAAGCAACCTGGTGTACTGGAAGTTGTCGCAGCCCACGGCAGGGGGTTTGGAACTGGATGATCTTCAAGGCCCCTTCCAACCTGAACTATTCTGATTTTAGGGTTCTATGATCCCCTTCCCACACTGGCTTTGTCCTCATAGCTGGGCCTGACTGTGCACAGGATGCACACTCCATTTCCACATCTGACACTGGTTACAGGGGACTGCAGGATGCCAAGGAAATGCCAGTGCCTTCTCACTTCAACCCTGGTCCCTTCACAGCCCCTCTCCCCTGTGGCGACGGAGACAAAAACACATACCCAAAGGAGCATTTTGGTCTTTTTATAGAAAATGGCAACTGTATAGACACATTTACACAACAAGGGACAGGAAAGCCAAGGGAGAGGTGTGGCCTCCCCTTGCAGCACAGGTGGGCAGGGAAGGCAGCTTTGTTGGGAAGGGAGTTGCTGCCTTTCCTCTTGTAGCCCACAGTGGAACCTCCTGTCACACAACCAGGAGGCTGAAAAAAACAATGGCAGAATCACAAAAAAAACAAAGGGAACAGACGCAAGGAGAGGGGGAGAAGGTGGGGTGTGGAGACCTCCTCCTCCCTCAGCCTAGCCACTGTGTTGGCTCTTTCTGTGGCTGGGACACAGATGTCTACACTCTCAGGATACCACTGGGCAGGGGGATGTGCGTCTAGCAGAGATCGGGGATGGCGAGGCTGGCTGGGACTCTCCTCCCCATTCACAAGTCACACCAGCAGGAGGAGGGGTGTGGGATATTTTCAGCCCCCTTAGAAGGAGAGGAGAGAATATCTTGGGTGCTTTGGAGACGAGGGCAAGAGAAGGAGTAACACTGGTTACCAGCCTTTCACTCAGAGAGAAAGAGGCTGAAAATGGCTTTTGGCCTTGAGCCGGGGAAGTTCTGCAGCATGGGAGGCAGCTGGACCTCTCTGAGATCCCAGGGGTCTTACAACACACACAGCACAGGGAAGGAGAAGGCACATAGGCCTGAAGGCATCACACAGCTGAGCGTGGCAGGAACCAGGCCAACCCTGCAGGAGTGGAACCGTCCCTGGGTGTGATGTCTGCTGTGGCAGTGTGATCTGGCAGGGACAGGTGTGAGCTGTTATTTCCCCACATGCTGAGGTGTCCAGGGCCTCAGTGGAGGATGCGGAGCCATCTCTTGGTGTCCCTGCACCCTCTGTGTGCCTCTGCTAGATGAGAATTCGGACCAGAAAGGAGAGGGCAGCTCCTAGGGCCAAACCCAGTGACAGGAAAAACGCCATGACAGCTCCAGCTGTCTCTGCTTCGTGCGCAAGCACTTTCCTAGGGGAGAAACAGGTGTCAGATCCATGCTCAGGATGCGTGTCCTGTGCCCTGCTGTTCAGTGGAGCTGGGAGGCTCGTCTGCAGCAAGTAACAGCAAGAAGATATCCACCTTGACTCCCAGAGCAACAGAACTCCAAGTCTCCACACTGTGGGCTCATAAAGTGCATCAGGCAGGCCATCTTGAAGCTCCCAGCACCAGGGACATCCCTCTGACCCCTGTCCCCATGTACTGCATCCCACCTGGCTGAGCCCCAGTGGAGCTCCTTGTGCTGCCTGTGCTGGGCAAGGCTGCTCACCCTGCTGTGGGTGCTGTGCCACGCTTTGCTCCCCTCCAGAGCCCCGCTGCATCCAGCCCCTTCCCCTGTGTGGCAGGTGGGGAAAATGGAGAGCCCAAATAGCTTTCTCATCCCTAGGATATGGAGGCACAAGCCTGGGAGATGGGACACTGGGGGTAGTGACAATTCCCTTCTGTGCCTGCGGCCTCTTCTCCAGGTGCCAGAGCTGGGCAGAGCCAGACTCCAGGAGTCATGCCAGGGCTGGCATCTGGGGGCGTAACCAACCTTTCCCTTATCCCCAGCTTGCACTCACTTTGGCCCGAAGCACATGCAAAGGCTGGCCAGGTAGCCATTGGAGATGGAGAAGAAGATCATGAAGATGATGTACCAGGCGTCATGAGAGAACACAACAGGCAGGTAGGAACGGTCTTTCACGTTGCACAGCATGAAAAGAGGGATAAAGATGACACGGAGGACCACCATCACTGGCAGGAGGCAGCTGTCCTTCCCAGGCTGGGAAAAAAACACAGATGGCTGAGCAGCTGAGAACTGGACATTCCCCATCCCACGGTATGCTGGCAGGGGCTCTACAGAGGCTGTCCCTACTGCGCCAGGGCTGTGGAGAGGCCACAGAGATGGCAAAGCTGCTGAGAGACTTTATCGGCTGCAACAAATCTCAGCATCACCACCTGCAGTCATAAGGAGCTTCTCCTAGGTCTGAAAGCCCTGTCGCAGGTGACGAAGCAGCACAATAGCCAAAATACTGAGCTGGGCTTGTGGGCAACTGTTAAGCCCTTGCTGGCAACAGGCAGGCAGGCAAGAGTTGTTTGTGCATGCTCATGCACTGAGCCAGCGTGCAGGACAAGGGTGGCTGAGGCAAATCCCTGCTGGCATCTCAGCGCCTGCAAACTGGGCTTTAGCCAGCTCTTCAGTGTCCTGCGCCATCCCCCAGCCAAGCAGGGCAAGATCCAGCAATCTGGGAAAGCGATTATCTGGGGCTGTTTTGAAATGTGCTGGGAAAGGCATAGACTGAGTTACAGTCTCCTTAGATCCTACCAGAGTTCCTGAGCAACTGAGGCTGGGACAAAGGAGATACCATCCCCCTGTGTTGTCCCTGCAGCTGGGACCAAGGCAGCCCCTGGAACGAGATGGGCCTTGTTCTCTCTGGGGTCCCCTCAGTGAGGTGCCAGGTTCACAGATAACAGGGCTCACTGGTCTGAGGTGAAGAGAGACCCACAGCTGCCTAGGGAGCAGCTGGGCTGGTGTGGCCACAGGAAACTCCATGAGCACAGGAGGAAGCTGAAGTTAGGCCAGCTGCCGTGTCTATGGGGCAAACTGGAGACAGCAGCTGCCTCTCCTGCTTGAGGAGAAAAAGAGTGAGTGGGGCCCCAACCAGGGAAGTGTGGCCCAAACCACATGCAGTCAGACTTTCCACACAGCCTTCTTTTGGAAACGTCTCCTGCTGGGTCATCCCACCAAGGAGGCTGTGGCCTGGACACCAGGCAAGGCGGCTCATGGCCAAGACTGAAGGCAACAAGCAGTGATGGCCAGGGGGGAAGCAGCTCCAGGCCATGGGGAAAGCAGGCCCAGGCAGACCCCACACAGCACACGGCCCTGAGGAGCTTCTCTAAACAAACAGCCTGAACAATACAGGGGGAAACAGCACTTGGGGGGTGGGTGAAAGGGCAGGAAGAGACCCAGACAGGACAGCCTCTTTCCTTGCCCATCCTGCGGAGATGAGAGCAAGGGGATGTGGCAGGGGACAGTTCTGTGACCCACATGGCATGGCCCTACCCTGCTCTCAGGACAAGCATCTTTGAAGCAGCTGTGTCCTGTGCCGAGGCCAGAGGTTTTATTTTGGGCTGTCCTGTCTTTCACCCTCTTTCCCTGTCGCCATCCTGTCTCGTTGTTTGCATAGCTGAAGTGAAGGTTTGTTTACAGAGAGGCTGAAATGAAGGAGGTAGCTTCATCCTAGCCATATTGAAAGAGGTGGGAGGACAGAACAAGACTGTGGTTCTCGGCTCTAACCCATAAATCTCCGCTTAGAACTTAAAGCAGGAGTTTGCTCTGCACCTCCTTCCTGCTCCAAGCCATGGATGGCAGCCTCAGTGAGAGCCGTGGCTGAGGGACCTAGGGATGGACACTACCTGCCACTTGCTCCCTCCCCCATGCTTACCCATGTGAAGAGGGCGGTAAGACTCCGTCCTGTCCAGTCAAAGACATTGAAGAGCAGGAAGCAGGAGACAGGAATGAAGTAATCCTCTGAAAAAAGGGGGAGGTCAGTGACAAGCCCAGTGTGCCCCAGCCCCTCATACCCATTGCTTGGAGACTGACTGTCTTTCAGGTCTGGGTCCTACCAGTTTCCCACTGAGGCCTGGAATGGTCTCCCAGCCAGGCTGGTGTCTGTATCCAAACCATCATGCACACTGGTTCCCTCTTCCCTTCCAGCACTCTGTATTGGGTTTGTGTGGCAAGGTTTTGGTAGCAGGGTGGGCTACATGGCTGGCTTCTGAGAGAAGCTGCTAGAAGCTCCCCCAAGTCTGACAATCAATGCCAGATGGCTCCAAAATGGACCCACTGCTGGCCAAGGCCATCAGTGACAGTGGTAGGGCCTATGGGAGGACATATTAAAAAGGGGAAAAAAATCTCAACGTGTGCCATTGCAGCCAGAGAGAGAAGTGAGAACATGTAACAGAAACAGCTCTGCAGACACCAAGGCCAGTGGAAAAGGAGGGAGAGAACATGCTCCAGATGTCTCAGCAAAAGTTCCCCTGCAGCCTGTGCTGAAGACCATGGTGAGGCAGGCTGTCCCCCTGCAGCCCAAGGAGGTCCACAGTGAGCCAATATCCACCTGCTGCCTGTAGCAGACCACCCCCCTCTGAAGTAGGTTTGCTGGCAGGACTCGTGACTCTGCAGGGGATCCACGCTGGAGCAGTCTGAAGGACTGCATCCCATGGAAGGGACCCAGGCTGAAGCAGTTCATGAAGAACTGCAGCCCTGGGAAGTACTCCGTTGGACTTCATGAAGGACTGCCTCCTGTGGGAAGGTCCTCATGCTGGAGAAGGGGAAAAGTGGGAGATGTCCTCCCCCTGAGAAGAAAGCAGTGGCAGAGGAAATGTGCGATGAACTGACTGCAACCCTCATTCCTTGTCTCCCTGCACTGCTGCAGAGAGAGGAAATAAGGAAATCATAAAAAAACTTAAGCCTTGGAAGAAGGGAGGGGTGGGTGGAAGGTGTTTCAAGATTTAGTTTTTATTTCTCATTATACTACTCTGATTTGACTGGTAATAAATTAATTTTCCCCAACTTAAGTCTGTTTTGCCTGTGACAGTAATTGCTGAGTGATCTCTCACTGTCCTTATCTCGACCCAAAAGCCTGTTGTTGTATTTTCTCTCCTCTGTGGAGAGAAAAAAAAGCTGGAGTGGCTTTGGTGGGCACTTGGCATCCAGACAGGGTTACCTCACCACACATACCTTCAAGCCCCACCTTCTTTTCTCCCATTTACCTTGTTCTCAGTGTTTTCCTACCTGACCCCCATCCCTGGCACACTTACTCCATCTGTTTCCCTCTCCGAGGACAGTGACCACCTTAGCTGTGATGGCAGGAAAGACGCCGATGGTGACGGTGAAGACGAAGCAGACGGACAGAGCCAGGACCCAGAGCTAGGCAGATGAAAGAAAAATGCTGGTACCAAACACAGGGCAAGAGACCAGTGCAGGGCTGGTCTCCTCTCCCCACGCTCTCCTACACCTGTGCCCATCCTGAAAGGAAGGGCAGGACAAGGCTCACTGGCAACTCACACACCTTCTTAAAAATAGCAATGACAGAGGGCTGCTCATCGGGGTTGTGGATAGGGATGATCTTTGAGTTATTCTGCTCCATCCCATTCTCGTCTGCAGGGAGAGACACAAGTAGGGCATAGCAGACCCCAGAAAGCTGAGATCTAATTCAGTCCTATCTCATTCTTTCTTTAAGCTCTTTCCCTTTTTTCTTCCTTCTCTCAGCCGCTCACCTTTCTTAATCAGATCTCTCTTGGTCTCCAGCTCCGCATTGTACACGCGGTACTCCGTCTTGTCCTTCATGGAGTAGTATCGGAAGAAATCCTGCAGACAGACAGCAGGGAGGACTCATTCATGTGTGCAGAAAGAAGGCTGCCAGGGGCTATGTGACAAGAACAGATATGGCAATATGGGCAAAGTATTCCTTCCAATTATATCCAATATTGACGCTTTCCTGCTCACCCAAGACTCAGATACCCCAAGTATAGTGAGTAGGCTGTCTGTGGTGGGAAGTATCCCAGAGTGCCCCCTTGGGACATGGGAGAGCCTGCCCTGACACAAGAGGCGGAGGCTGGTAGGAGCCAAGGCCGGGCTACTGGTGGGCCACAGTTCTTGTGCTGGGATGTGCGAAGGTCCCATGTCCCCGAGCCCTTCCCTACCAGGACAACAGTCTCACCATGTGAGGCAGAACTACGTAGGAGACGATTGCCAGCACGATTGTCACACAGGCCGTGGTGAAGTAACCGATGAAGCTCTCGGGTTGCTGGGCACCAACTGAGAGCACAGGAAGGGAGAGGAAAGGAAGATGATGACAGCTGAGAGGAGCAAGGTCCTGCTGCCATCTCCCACACAGCATGACCCCGGCAGATGCTGTGACAGCAGTGGTCTGGGAAGGCCCTGTCACCTGCAAGGCGGGGATTACTCACTGGCAATACTGAAGATCATGGCCAAAGCAGCGAAGGTGCCTGCCAAACCCTGCCCGCTCATGATGGGGGCTGTGTAGCTGGCAGGCAGGAGCCCTGCCAGCCCAAAGAGGCTGCTCTGGAGAATGGCGCCGAAGGCTGCAAAGGGGAAAGATGAGCAGAAATGAGAAACCAAAGGCAAGGACGGACTGCACCTCTGCAGGGAGCCAAGGCCCCTGCCCTGCAAGGCAAGGCAAGTCCCCTCCCCCTTGGCTCTCCCACAGTGAGCTTCATGCTTTTTTCCCAGAGGGATCATGGGGCTGTGTCCCTCTCCTTCCCCCACTGCTTCACTCACAGTTGATGAAAATAATGCTGATCATGGTAAAGACGAAGAAGGGAAGAGGCTCCATGGGGACTTTTACCATGATTGCAGTGACTAAAAACACCAGCCCAATGGCCACCAGGCTGCCCGAGATGCGGATCTGCTGGGGAATCCTACAAAAGAGAGTTTCAGTGAGGAAAACCCAACCCCCAAAAAACCTGTGAGGCTGGGACCAAGCTCTAACTGTGGGAATCCCAGCCAAACCCTGAGACAGGAAACCAGTGTTTTGCCTTTGACTTGACCAAAGGGGCTGTAGCTTGGCTCAGTGCTGGGACAGGAGAACAGGCCAGGGCTGGGTGGCCCTATGGGGGCTGGTGGGGGCAAGGACAGAGCAAGGCTCACCGCTGGTGGATGAAGGAGTTGAGGCAGGTGAAGATGAGGAGGGGCACCATGGCGCAGAGAGTCATGAAGTTGTCAAACACAGACTGCAGGTAGGTGGAGCCCTCACTAGTCTGGTTCCTGTCGTGGCTTGTCTCCTCTGGGTCCTTAAGGCGGCCGATGAAATACTGCAAAGGAAGGAGCCTGGTGGGGCTGAGATTCTGTGAGGCCTTCCCAAGCCACCCTTATTCTTTGTCCAGACCCATGCCCATCCCTCCTGCTGCCTCAGCGCCACTCGTCACAGCCAGGTCACACATGTCCGTGGTCCTCTGTGTGCTGTGCCATGTTGCCATATCTACACCATGATCCCTAGACATGACAGGGGACAATTACTGTCCTGGACAACAGCAGGAGGGAAGCCCTCACCTCCCTGGCAGTCATGAAGAAATTCCATGGCAGCAGCGTACCCAGGCCAAGGATGAAGAAGATCAGCCAGACAGCCTTGTACCTGTGAAAGGGACAGAGTTGTTTGGAGGGGAAGCTCGGCAGTGCCATGGACAGGTATTGCTTCTGGCTGTCCCTTACCCTGTAGTGGGAGACACCAGACAGTATTTGTTGCCCTAGCCCTGCCCCATAACCCTTGCTAGCCTGGGCTGCCAGAGATGTGGCACTGCAGAGGGGCTGTGGGAGGCCCTCCCTGGAGGGTACAAAGGCAGGGAGAGGCTGGCTGCTCCTCAGCATGTGGTACCCAGATACACAGCGTCCATCACCACATCTGGGAGAGAGTTAGGCTCCCCAGGCATGTTTAGAGGGGACTGTTTACAGCCCATTTGCTATGGAAAAGCTGAGAAAGAAGGGATAGCTTGGTAGTCCAGTAAGCATGCAGGAGAGGGAGTCCACCAGATGCTGGATGCCCCTGTCCTCCCTCACCTCCTGGTATTCTAGATGTGCCCTCACAGCTACATCAGAACTCATCATTACCTATCTTGGGGCCCGTCTCTCACTGTCATCTTGTGTGGCAAGAGTCAGCACAGGTCCCAGCAAGTCTTGTAGCTGCTCTCCGTCTGGAAAGCAAACAGAAGATTTTATGGGAAAGTGAGAGACAGAAGCCAGGCATGGGCAGCAGTGGTTTTAACCCCAACCCATGCTGCCAGCAAGAGCTCCACAACACTGGGAGTCAAACACACACCCTGAAAATGAGGAGAGGATGGTGCAGGAGCTTTGGAAACCTGCAGCTCAGAGTCCTTCAGCCAAGAGGCTGTGACACACAGCCTTGCTCTGCTGGCTGGGCACAGCAAGCCTTCCTTCCAAAAGGAAACTGCTTTCCCGAGGTACCCGGGCTGCTCATGCTGGCTGCCCAGCTGCTTGCAGCAGGCTCTTAAGGGATTTGTGAGCCTGCAGTTCTCTGTCCCCAATCCTGGGGCTGTGAGTAAAGCATGTGCGCAGTGAGCTGTGCCTGCCCCGCTGCCCGCCCCAGCTCCCTCCAACGCCCGGAGCTCGGTGGCACAAAAGACACATTTAATTCAGCAGCCTCTCCGGCCAGAACCAGCAAATCCCCCGTTTTCAATTCCACTTCTCTTGGGCTCTCACAGCCCTTTTCCTGGGTCACCTTGAAAAGCCAAGGGCGTCCCCGGCACTTCTGTCCCCTCCCGGGCGCCCACCGCTCCCTTTTCCCCGTCACCACCTGCCCAGGCGCTGCACCGCTCATGCACCGTTCCGAGAGCCCCAGAGACGTGGCCCGCGGAGCCCCGAGAAGGGACCTTCCCTCCCCGGTCACCCCCTATTCCCGGGGCAGAGCAGCATTAGCCGCCAGGAGGAACCGCAGGCCTGCCTTGTCCTTTTCCAGTCCGGGCGGCGCAGCATGGGGTGCTCCGGCACTGCTCCCAGGGCTTCACCTGCAGCGGGGCTGCCGGCGCTGTGTCCCCGGCCCCCCCGGCACATGCCCCGCGGCCGCCCGCTCCAACGCCGCCTGCAGCATCCCTGCCTGCGCCCTGCCAGCTCGGGCGGAGGAGGAAGAAGAGGCAGGCAGCAGCATGCTGGGATCTGTAGTCCCTGCCGGCCCCGCACGCACTGAAGGCAGCGCAGCCCGTCCCTGGCGCAGGTACCCGTGGGGTTCTGGGCACAGTTCGCCTCCTTCTCCGGCAGGATCCTGCAGGCTGGGGAGCCTGAGCTACGATGGAGCCGAAGCATAGCCGGTAGCATGTGGAGAGGGATTTTGCAAGCCGCTTGGGAAAGACGGAGCAGGACAGCAGTATGCCTGCAAAGGATCGAGGGCTCTGCCAAGCCGGCAGGTGCCACCCTGTTGATATCGGAGCCATCTGTAGCACCGCTCCCCTGCCTTCCCACACAGAGAGCTCGGGGGCATGACAGCTCCTGCCTTGCCCTTGTGAGCCATCCGAGCTTCCAGAGAAAACATCCCAAAATTTCCCCCTGGCAGCCTGCCAGTGTCTCTGCGGGGAGGAGACATCCTGACCCGGGATTAGCAGAGGGATCTGCAAACACAACTGCCATCCCCTTGCACACAGAAACCCCACCGGGGCCACTGCTTGTCTCCAAGCAAACAGATCTCAACCCAAAATAGGCAAGAGAACCTCAGCTTCCCCTGTGGGTCCCCCACAAGCCCTCAACATACTTCCCCTTGCCAGCCAAGCCGCTGATCCCCCTCCCAGCCCCCACCAGGTCATATCGCTGTCCCAAGAAACAGAGGCAAGAACTGACCCCACACACATACCTGGGAGAGGACAGAACCAGGGTGAGCTGTGTTCCGAGTATTTGAAGGCAGTGTGTCCCCCTGCTTCCACACCCCCTGCCCTTGGGGGCGAGTGTCAGGCCCTGGCTCGAGTCACGGGGGCTGGAGCCCTGTGGGTCTAGCGGCACCCGCGGAGGAGAAGAGGTATCGGGTACCACAGCTGGCACACAGCCCAGGTCCTGCCGCCCAACCATCCAGGGAAGGGAGGGAGGGAAGGGTGCCGAGGAGGAGATGGCAGGAGCCGGGGGTGTTGGGGAGGAGGCAGGGGGGGTCCGGAGCAGGACTCTGGGGGTGCTAGGGAAGGGCGCTCCACCATGCTGCTTTCCCACTGCCTCCTGCTTCCGTCTGCAGAGTACCCACATCCCCGTGTCAGGAGCCCAGCCTCCTTGGCAGCACTGCCCGGCCGCAGTCTCCTGCCCGCTCTGTTTGTTTTCTGTCTCACTTCGCTAAATGCCTCCTAATTTTTTCCACAAAGAGACAGTGCCTGCCAAGGGCAGCAGTCATTACAGCAGGAAACACTTCCAGCTGCTGGCTGTTACAAAGAACCCTCCGACAAACAGAAAAGGTCACATGAACCAACACCAGCAACAGGTGGCAACCCTGCTCCCACCTGGGGAGAGCTGCCCTACCGATGGGACGTGGGAACAGATGCCACTGATCCTGCTGGCACAGCACAGCTCAAACTGCCTCCCTCAGGAGTCTGCTGGTGTTTATCCCAGCCACCAGCTTGGTGGCTGCACATCTTGAGGGACAGGGGAAAGGAGAAGCAATGTGGGGCCTCGGCCTCAGGACATCCCTGAGCATAGAGCAGTCTATCTTAACCCCACGGAAGTGATGTGTAAGCAGAAGAAGCAAGATCACAAAGAGTGGGTTTAACAAACCATAAGCTAGAACATTTAAGCAGGTACAAACAAGAGATGGCACAATTTTAATTGCCCATTTGTGACACACAAAGGCTGTGACAGCTGCTAAGTGACACCCTCGGTGGTCATGTGCAGCCCCATTGCCAGCCAAGCCCTGGGAGCTGACGGCAGAGCCAGCTGTCACCAAAAGTGCCTATCCTCTGCGGAAAAACCCGCACTGCAGGACAGCCACACCTGCACGCAGCCATTTGTCACCTGGCTTTGGACACTTCCCTACCTCTCCCTTTCCCCATATGGCTTTTTCCCCTGCTCCTACTGCCTTTGCCAAGGGTGAGCACAGTGCATGTTTAGTTTCCTACTCAAGCAATTCCCTGGTGCTATGTAGGCATGCTGTGGCACCATGGAATTATACCCAGAAACATCAGCTCTTTGAAGAAAAGCCCTTTACACCACACCAAGTGTAGAAGTGTTCTGGCAGACCATAGCCAAGTGGTTTGCCAGCAGACTCACTGGCAAGCACCTCGTGTCCTCCCTGACACCACTTGTCAGGGGATCCCTTTGCAGAGATTAACGTCAGTACTTCCTCCAAGCATAGCCAAGATGGGACAGGACCAGTTGCCTCACCAGCCCTTCACCCCATCCCCTATGTCTGCTTGTCCACTGGGCGACACTAGAGTTCTCCTGTCAGGAAGGCTGATCCAGGGGCCCCTCAAGGTTTATCTGCAGGCATGGAACAAGCCCAGCACAGGTATGCAAGTCACATGAAACTGGTGGCCATGACTCAGCTGGAAGATAGGAAACACTTACGAGACTGACTGTTTCATGAGATTTCACATGCGTGCCTGAACTCTGACCATGCTGCTTGCAGATCCTCCTTCCTTGTGCTGGGGTGCAGGAGATCAGCCTCCTGGGCAGCGTCCTGCCCACCTCCACCTCCAGTCACCAGTGTGAGGACACACGATTGTATTTCACAAGACAGATGAGTGTGCACAATTGTGCAGCACTGCTGTGGTGCTGAGGCAAGCACAAGCCCTCTCAAAACAAGGGCAAGCAGGTGCCTTGAGTAAAAGCAGAGGCTGGTCTGGCTCAAAGGCTGGTCTGCTTCAGAAGGCAAAAGCAGATGCTAGGAAAGAGTAAATGTGGCACGGGTAGTAACTGCCCAACTGTTCCCCCAGCCCCCGAGCTGGAAGGGACGTGATGTTCATGTGTTTTGTAGCCATGGTGGGTTTCACTTCTGTGAAATCCTGCTTCCCCCTTCAACTCAGGAGCTTCTGAGAGGGGGCAGCAGCTCTCCCCACACGCAGGGCCTCACCAGGGCTTCCTTGCCTTCAACATCAAAGGGTGGATGAACATTGCAGTGGCTGCTCTACAGACCTGGATTGTATCCACCCAACAGCACATTTTCCAAACAGAAATTCTAGCTCACTTAGTCATTCAGGCACGGCTCCATGCCATTGGTCCTCCTTGTTGCTCTTCTCCAAACCTTCCCTGGCTCTTAATCCTTCCAGAGAAGTTGGTTCTGGGGGCACACAGGGACTGTGTGGGGGTGAGACACCAGTCTGAAGAGTGGCACAAGGCTTTCCTGCTTTGTTTCTGCTTTGTAACTGGGAAAGATGATTCAGTGTGTGTTTTCATGCACACTGAGCTATCTGAAATAGCCCCAGGCTTTGCTGTGAGTGGCCGGCTCACGGCTGGCTCAGTGCATAATCTTGTTTGTGGATTTGGGGCTTCTTCCCTTCCCCCCTTGTCTATCACTTGCTATTTATCTAAACTGAATTTCAGTTGCCTGGTGTTGTAATGGTTGTCAGTACTCCTCCTAGCTGGCACTTGTCCCCATGAACCTGAGTAATCCAATCACCTCAGCAAAGCCCTGTCATCTCATCGCTCATTCTCTTTTCCAGGTCACTCATGAATTTGTTGAAAAAACATGTGACCAATGCAAAGATCTCTTTTCACTGCAAAAACTGACTGCTGACTCCTACACCCTCCTTCCTGTTTTCATACTAATTACGGAGCCAAGTAAGGACTTTCCCTCTTGACCAGCAGTTCCCTTAAAAACTGGGCTGAAAGCCGACTGGAATTTTTCTGGGGAAGCAGTGTGGACACTTTGAGCCCAGACTCCCTGGGAAGTGCTGCTCCCGTCCTGGGGGCCCCTCGACAGAAGCCTCCCCACCTGCCCACAGGCCCTGTCTCTGCAGGCATCCAGGACGTGCAGCAGATCCAGCAGTCGGCTTTTCCCTGAAGTTCCTTCAGCCCTTCTTAGAAAAGAACATCATATCTTTCCCTCCTCCCAGTCCCTGGGGGCTGGGGCAGTCGTGAATGAATGACTAGAGGCCACACGTCACAACCAGCCACTTCACCCTCCCTTTCCTTCTGGGGAACATTGCCTGGCCTAAGACACTTGTTGCTATTTACCTTTGCTTTCTAACTTTTCCTCTGCAGATGCTCTGAGGAGCTCCCCAAAGGAAGGTGGAAGAAACTGCTCAGGCTCTTGTGGAGCTAACAGAGAGGCAAAAGCTTTATCGGTCTTTTCTGCTATGGCCTCTCTTCCTCTGATCCCTCATCCCTCCAACATCCTGCAGCAGGTTTCCTAGTCCTGGAGTGCTTTGTGAGCAGTTTACATCAGCAAGCTGATAGCACTTCCTATTATTCTTCTTCTCCTTTCTGCCTCTCAGTAAACAGCCTTGTGATGCCATCTGCTCTCCCAGCCTTACTCTGTGCCTGCGTCCTGAGGAGAGAGCTTAGCAGGGGAGCAGGAGGTAGGTATTTCTGCCTTCTCCCTTGACCTGCTGTCTGCAGACAGTCCCTTGCTTTGCCAGGGGTTGGCCAGCAGAAAAAAAAAGTCTTACAAGGTGCTCTGTGCAGCACCCTCATCCCACAGAATGAGGGTCCCCGGGCAATGTTTCTGACCTGTTTCACCTCGCTCCCTCCACTCCTCCATGGACAAAAGGAGAGGCACCTCTAGACCCCCTCTGCCTTTGAGCTTGCTGCACTAGCCACCACAAACTCCTCGCAGAGCAGCAGCTGTGGATACTGACCCCATTCCCAGCACTTGCCGTTATCTCAGATGCCGGGTGGTGCAGGGGGAGCATTCAGCCCTGGTGTGTTTTGAACTGCGCAGACCAATCAGCTGCAAAGTCCCTTATCTGGAGAGTTCAAGGAGCCCTGAGAGGCTCCCTGGGGGCCCTGGCCCCAGGCAGGTAAATCGATCCGGCTGGGCAGCAAACTCCGCAGGGCCTGACAGGAATCCAGCACTGTCCCTGAAGGGCTTCCCACCAGGTAGGGGGCACAGGACAGTGACAGGGCAGAGCCAGCCTTAAAACTACCCCAGGTGGCACAGCCGGGACTATCCCACCCATTACTGAGTCCCAGGAAGCCCTGGACATCCACCTTTGCAGCTGAGTGGATTCCCAGCCCTGGCTATTACTGGTCAAATGTCATCGACGGCAGCCCCACGATGAACCCACACACCTCTCTCCTTAGCACATGGCGAGTGCCCAAGCCCAGGTGCAATCTGGTCCCTGGTCAGAGAAGCCCACCCCAAGGAGCAGAGATGGGTGCTCCTGCCCAGCATCCCATCCAGCGCTGCAGGGGACATTGTAATGTCACAGCAACAAGCTTACCAGAAGGGCAAGGTGGTCCCAGCCCCTTGCTCCTTGTCACTTCAGGTCGCAGGACGGTGCAGGGACAATGCAGCCTTGGGAGAGGTAGGAAAAGCCCCACAAATATTGGAGGTGTTGCCTGCTCCAGGCCCGGCAGTTTGGGGATGCAGGAGGAGATACAAGCGCCTGGGGGAGGGCAGGAGCAGGGGGAGAACGTCATTTATGAGCAGGCGTCAGAGGAGGAGAGATAAGCTGATCTCAGGAGACTGTTTGCAGAGACAGGATTCTTCCAAGAAGCAGGTTTCTCTGATGGCACCCACTCAGGCTGCTCTCCCCAGGGAAAGGATTGTCCCCTCCAAGTCACAACCCCAGCCTGCTTCTTGAGAGGCTGTGGAAGGAGACATGTTTTTCCAGGGCTAGCTTCAGTCTCCATTTGTTGGAAATTTAGAAAAATAAAGACCCTTTCTCCCAAGGGCAGAGTGAGGGATTTGTTCAGGACTTCACTCAGAGCAGCTGCAGAAGCCTCCAAACCCAGGCAGAAACCATCTCTGGGACCTGGATGGTGCTTCCAGGCAGCTTTCAGCACCTCCAGGAGCTGCAAGGACATGGGGAGTGGCAGAGGGTCACTCTCTATGGGTATGCACAGCTCACACCAAGCTCACAACTGGCCGTGCCTTCCTGAGGCACCACCATGGGTTTGGGGAGAGCCTGGGGATGCCTCACCCCAGACCTTCCTCTTTGCCCAGCAATCCTCTGCATCTGGCAGACCCTCAGAGCCCATGTCTGCAGGGCTGGTCCAAGCCCCCAGGAGTGCCAGGATGGCCAGTGGAGCTGCTGCCCGGGGGCCATGGGGAGGGGAAGTGCTGCGGGAAGGGGTGCTTCCCTGGAATCGATCTGGGGGCTGCAGCAGGAAGAAGCACAATGGCAGGAAACCACGTTTCCGCTTCCAAATGGAGAAAACCTTACAGGACACCTGGGGAGAACAACCAGACATCGTTAATGTAAAATTCAGCTGCGAGCACAAGGCAGCCCCGAGCTGGAAGTGGGTCCTCCTTGCATGGAGGAGCCTGGCTGTTGATGCACTAGTGGCACAGGCCACCACATGCCAGGACAGCCATGCACAGAGGACAAAGGCAATCCCAACCATGCACAACACAAGGCACAGTTATGGCTCTTGCCTGCCCACAGCCTGTCTATCCCACAGGCAGGTCCTTACTTCCACCCAGTCAGGTAGGAAGAGGGATGCTCCCTGGTGGGCTGGAACAACACTTAGGTAAGACCTCTTTTGCATTAGCAGCTTTCCCCCTCCCTGTGTTCATGCTTGCTCAAGAGGAATCCCTGTCTCTGTCTGTACCATGGTTGGCCACACCTTAGGCAGCAGTTAAAGCAGGCCAGAGGGATGGGCTGAGCCTACAGGACCATGTCCCACTTCCCCCTCCTGTCTGCAGCTGAGGGGAGCAAAGGTGAGACACAGAAAGAGGAGCCCACAGCAAAACAGGACAAGAGCAAAACAACTCTTAGTCAGACAAGTCTGAAGATAAGGACTCACTGAATGCGTGGGAGGAAACCCAGGGGACAGAATCCCACAGCAGAGGAATGAAAGAGGGGTAAGATGAATTTTTCCATAGCCTGCCATCTCCTGGGCTTGGTAGGGCCATATCTACCAACAACACATGGCTACTCCAAGGTCACTGCTTGGGGAGCAGTACCAGAGGGAAAGAGCAGGACTGTAGGAGGCCACCTGCCCCCTGGCACCTGAGAGCCCTGTTTGGGGTACTGGCCCACAAGCAGAGATAATTTTGCTCCCCCTCAGCAGTTTTTTGGAGGCTGGTCTGGGCTGCACAGCTGTTTTCAATTTAGTGGAGGACAGAGAAATGAAATCAGAGCCAGAACAACACAATCTTCCCTTGGTGTCACCATCTCCCCAGCTTCCAAAATTCAGAGAGGAAATTCCTCCCCCTTGAGCAGCAGCCCCCTTGGCAGAGGATGGGACAGACATGCAGGAGCCAACCACCACTGGCCTGTGGTGAGTCGAGGCTGACTCTGTCCTCTGCATGTCCCAGTGGGCAGGACAGAAATACATGGGCTATTTTGGGTCCCCACAGATCAAAGGGGCCTTTTGCTTGTAGGGCAGCTCAGAATAGGGGCCCTGGCTGACCGCTGCTTTTGGCATTAAATGTCTCAGCCCCACTGAGAAAGGGGATGGTGAGCACAGAAGCAGGTTTTGGGATCTATCAGGATCCCGTGCAGTCTGTCTGTCTGTCAGCCATTTGTCCTGCCAAGATCCTGCTCACTGCCCAGACAGCCACAGCACCTTGCAAATCCTGAACTGGCTTCCGATGCTAAACGCAGCTATTTCACAGTGGCTCCACTCCAAGGGACAGGGAGTGCCTATCACCCCCTCACCTCAAAAATCCACTTTGTCCCAGGCAAAGCACACCCCAAAATCCCCAGAAACAACAGGAAGAAGGGATGGATGCCATGTCTGGGTCTGCTTGTGCCAAATCCACTCGCTTCCAAAGCTGCAGCCATATCCAAAGAGTGGGGTAAAGCTGTCCCCACAAGTCCCAGGAGTTGAATGGACTCGAGGAGCCACATCCGCCTGCACATTTCCCAGCAGAGAATATGCTGCCTGCCAAGAGCTGGGTTTGCCATATCCCTGCTCTGTGGCAGACACAGGAGAGCTGCGTGGGCAACCCACGATCTGAGGAGCGAGGAGTGGAAAGCCGAGAAGGCAGCATGCTGTCAGCGATGTGGTGCAAGCAAAGGAGTTGCAGCAAACACCCAGGGCAGAAAGCAGCATCTCTGGCACCCTCTTTCCTCTTCCCTGAATAACTCAGCTTACCCAATAGCCTGGCAGGACTAAGGTCTCACATGAGGAGCCAAAGCAAGACTCAAGGCAGACACCTCCTTTGGAGCAAATAAGTCAGAGCCCAAACCTCCCACCCTTGGCACTGGCCTTGGCTAAACAGCGGCAAACAGGAAAATCTTTATGCAAGTAGGATCAGGCAGGGAGAGCAAACAGGAGGTGGGGACCGCTGTGTCTGCCCAAATCCCATCAAAACAGAATCTCCCACACAACCAACAATAATAAGCCCAGCCACAAGTTGGGAAAGAGCAAGTCACATCCCCTCCAAATCCCAGCCTGTGCTGCTACATCCGTGCAAACAGCCACCGCCCAGTGTGCCACAGCCATGATATCGCAGCCTATCTGGCACCCTGAGCATCCTCAGGATGTCTCAGGGAAGCATGGAAAACTCTGGATGAGAGCCACCGAATGCTCTGCTTATGTGGAAATGGCATTTTGCAGCCACTGGCATCAGCTTGCAGGCTCCACCAGCCTCTCAGCCTCCCCAGATTAATGTGGGGAGCAGAGGAGATGAAGGTGACTCCAGATACCCTGCTGGGAGACCCAAGGTTACAGCAGCCTCCATTGAGGTGAACTGGTCATCTGGCAAGGTGTCCTGTCAGGGCTTGCCTGCGTGGATGCTGATGCACTCCCACAGTGATGCCAGGTGATAGGGAGCCCAGGGCCTGAGCCCTGCTGCAGCAATCCCTTCTGACACACTGCATCCCCCTCACAGCGACAGGGAAGGAAGGGAGGGACAGCTGGCAGCACACTTGTGTGTTGAGTATCGATTGCTAGGCTATTTACTGATGCTGGGTTTTGTTTCTGGTCAAAGACTCCCCTTTTGGAGCAAGCCCAGCTACAGAGCCCAGGCAGGGGGAGTGCAGTGCTCTTCAGCACTTCCCTCATTCCCCCACAGGGCACAGATTCTGACCCACATCACGTGGGCACCCCGGAGCCGCTGCCTCCAGGGTAACAGCCCTATCCAGGAACATGCTGGCAGATCAATGTCCTGATGTGGTTCACCACGCAGACACGCCAGCCTTGTGCTGCCACGAGGAGTGGGTGTGAGGACGGGAAGGAGAAGCTGCAGGGTAGGGTGGATCACTTCATAAAAGCTTGGCTGTGTTGCCGTTGGTCTGTCTCCTCCTGTGGTTAATGGATAACACTCCCGCTCTTGCCGGCATGCCACAAAGACCCACCCAACCCTGCCATCCTCAGCCACAGCCCAATACCTACAAACCCCGATGGGATGAAAGCACCATGCACTGTGTGCATCCTGCAGCCCTGGGCTCCCCGTGGGGGCAGAAGTCCAGTCCAGAGCAAATATCATCAGGGAGCTGAGGATACAGCACTGAGGGAGGGTAAAAAAACGGAATTGCCTCCAACTTGGTCCTGAGGCCAGGAAATGACAACGCCTGTCACAGGCAGAGCAGGCAAGGCAGATAAGGCTGGCATCTCCTTCAACCCTGAGCCTTGGGCAGGACTGAGAAGCCCGATCTGCCACCAGTCTCTGCTGCCTCCCTGGCTGTTCTCCAGGGATTATCCCCAAGCTTAAAGCAGAGGAGTTCCTCTCGTGAGGGTTTACCATGACCATGAACAAAAACTCTAGCAAAACTCCAAAGCCCTCAGAGGCTTGAGCCAGGTGAACAGGCCCTCAGGTGTAAACTGGCTCTGTGTCCCTGCACAGTGCCTGTGGTTGGATGTGCTGGGCAAAATGAACCATGCAGGGATAAGGACCATGTTTGGAGCCACAGCTTTGGCTGCAGAGGAGAAGCCAAGCAGGGCAACCCAGTCAGGACACCCCTGTCCCCAGAAGCCCTGCAGGAGGCTGGAGCCACTTCAGTGTCAGTGTGGGGACACAGACACACATTCAGGTTGATGGCTTGCCTTTGGCACAGCACGACTGATGACACAGTCCTGCTGCTGTGACTGAGCCTCAGTACGTGGCCAGAGCAGGCTGCTCAGCAGGTGGGAGGTACATGGCACAACCCTCCAGTCCCACTGCTGCTGCCCACCCAGCCCTGCTCTTCTCTTCACCTCCAGCCCCTGCCTGCCTCCTCCCTCTGCAGCTTCCTGGTCTGCTCAGTCCATGAATTTCCAGCTGGAAATTTCACAGCAAGGTGCCTTCCTATCAGACTAGTCCTGAAGGAAATGAACTAAAGCAAGTCTCACTGGCAGTCGTGTGGTGGGAAGAAGCAAGAAGGCTCTGCGGAAATCTGCCTGCCTTCCTGCTGACAGCTTCTGCACGAGCCACCAGGTCTCTGCTCCCTTTTGGCCCCAAGGAAAGTCGGCCTCCTGGAGATGAAGCCTGACTGTGCTCACCGACAGCTTAACCAAGAGGCTGAAAGAGAGCCTCAAGCACTGCACTTAGAACGACAGGCTCACCAATTTGTGTCACCGTTAGTGCATGACAGCCACACACACAGAGCTTTGAGCCTCCCCTTTCTTGGGGACTGGCAAGACCAGGAAAAAGCCTGCTGCAAGCCAGATAAGGACCTAAAGGTCATAACTGTGATGTTTTTCACACCGCCGCCATCAGCAATGAAATTACAAAGGACTATTAGCATTATTCCTGCACAACAGCTTCCCTTGTCCCATGGGAACAACAATCCTCAGACACATTCCTCATGCAGCATCACAGCTCCTCTCCCACAGGGGGACCCCAGAGCCCATGTAAAGCCCCCAGCCAGGTCCATGGAATCTGGAGTGGGAGATGGGGTGCAGTACTGTGCTGCAGCCTCAGCTGGGGCACTGAGACCCTCCAGACCACACATCCTGATGTAAGCAAACCCCCCCAGGCTCCACCCCTACTCTGCACACTTCTTTCCCCACCCCACATCTTGCACACTCTTAACCTAAGAAGCAATTAGTGTTTATAGCACTGCTTAATCAAATCAAAATAGCTGTGCTGCTGGTAAAACCCTGACTCTTGCCCAGCTGCAAATGCCTGTAGCTCACTCTGCGTAGTGCTTTGGGCCTCAGCTTGTTGGCAGCTAAATACGAGTTAGCCTGGAGATGAGTCCGTGAGAGCTGGCAGTCCTGCAGCCCCAAGCACCTGCCTGCTGGGCTGACAGGGGTCTCAGGACAGAGCTCAGTGTTGGGAAGGCCCAGGGAGGCAAGCAAGATTTATGCTGCAGGGTCAGTACAGAGCTGACAAGGACTGCAAGCAAACAGAATTCTGTGGATGAGAGCGGGCGTTGCAGCTTCCATAACGCTTGCCAAGGGCCTGGACGTTACACTGAACAAAAACAATCAAGATCTACATGTGTCCCATGGAAACCACCAGAAGCTGTCTGCTGGCTTCCCAAAGCCAGTGGCTGGTGCCTTCCCATTTGGAAAGAACACACAGGTGGTCCTAGGCTCCCTCTATTCCAGTGGGCTGGCCCCTAAGCCTTGCCTCTGTCAGGAGAGCTGGGCATGAAGCTGGGCAGTGAGGAAGGTGCAGCACAGGAGTGGGTGAAGGGGTGCCTTGTCCTCCGCACCCTGGCTTACCCCCATACCACAACAAGGAATAAGACAGGTCAGGCCAGGGCAACAACAAAGCCCATGGCTCATCTTCAAAGAGGAAGAGGCTCATTAATACCTCCCAGCCCAAGATAATGAGAGCAGGGATGCCATGCTGGGGAATTGATGCCAGTAGTTAATTATGCAGCTTGGCGAGGAATGGAGAGGAGGGACAACTGCAGGGTGGAGATGCCATACTGTCCTGTGTGCTGGTGCTACATCTGCTGATTGCAGCTGAAGTGAATTTCTTCAGCCTCCACCTGTTGTCTGCACTAGTTGTGGAGGGACGAGTCATCCTGCAAAGCATCTTCTGTGGGGCTGATGTTACAGCCCTTGGTGCCAAAAAGTGCCTTTGCTCTGTGAAAATCTTTTTGGTGAGCCAAGAGCAAGCCTACCTGTCTTTTCCAGGAGCAAAAAACAATGGCAGGGGCAGGAGTGCTTTGGAGGGCCTATGTGTGGTGTCAGCTCTGGACTGACACCATCGATGGCCCATGAGCTGCACAAAGACAACCAGTGAACCCAAGGGAAAAGCATCCCTGCACAGTCACATCCTGAGATAGCTTTGTAGAGAAGGCAGGCTCGAGGGAGCCTGAAGCTGTCCAGCAGCTTGCAGGTGCTGGTGAGTGGAAACAATGCCACCAAGCTGGGATGCAGAGCAGAAGGAGACTGGGATTTCCCATGTCAGCACTACAGAAGTCCCTCAACTGTGTCTGCTCACAACAGGCAACTGCGGGGCCATTGGGCTGCTTTCTGTTTCAGAGCAGCCGGGAAGTGCATCCAGCTGTGGCCAACAGCTGCACAAATTCCTCCTGTAGCCCCTAGCCCTGGGGATCAAGGATACAGGCTTTACTTGTCTGCGATCCCACAGCTCAAGGGCTTAGCCGCTCTTGCCTTCCCACACAGTCTGCAGTGCCACAGCCCATTCCCGAGAGGCAGATGGGAGCGCTGTTGAGTACAAGCAGGGACTGTGTTGATCTGGCCGTATTAGCATCTAGCAGGGGTGTGAGGCTCAGATTTAACTACGGGGTGAGGAGGACAGCACAAAAGGGCTCTACAGGAGCTCTTGGTGCTTCTGCCTGGACCAGGCTCTCCATTAGCGCTGACAGTTTACTCAGGAATGGAAAGAAATGGAAATCTTTTTCAATGAGAGCATTTTCTTGAGCAGGACCTGGAGCATCCCTGACCCAGCAGTTTACCTGCCAGCCGAGGGGGCTCTGCCCCACTTGTCGCACAGCAGCACACGGCACCCAGCCCACGCACCTGCCAGCGGGCTGAGGCAGGCTGGCAGACACTGCCGTGCACCCGAGCCGCTGCTCGGCAGGGATGTGCACCTCTGCAGCCGCAGGACCGCGGCACAAACCCCTCGGTGAAGTCCTGCATCCCATCTATCAGAGCATCACTGCGCTTTGCATCCCCAGAGCCACGTGCTGGCCGCTCCATTTCGCATCCCCAAAACCACATGCTCTCCTCCCGGTACTAACTATGAAAGGGGATGTGTAGTTGCCGTGCAAGGTAGACGGGAAGCCAACCCCTCCCGCCCCCCCGACCCCCCAAAAAAACTAAACCAAAAAAAACAGCATCTCTGCATCTTACACTCCGCCGTCCCCCAAGCCGCGACTCGCACGCCGCCTCTCCCCACACTGTGGCGCCGGATCCTGGGCTCGGGGTATCCCCGCTCCCTTAGAGGGCTCCCCATGCACCCGGCAGCTTTGAAAAGCAGCGCGGAGCCTCGGAGGGAGCCGGGGTGGCCAAAAGCTCGGCGGCTTTGAGCCA
>VZTZ01050758.1:914456-1004123 GCA_013400955.1 Drymodes brunneopygia
TGCCATAGGAACTACGGCGGGATTCGTCAGCGGGTTGCCGTGGGGCCAAGCGCCAGCACAGGGGAGGAGAGAGGGGAGGCTGTGGGTGGGCAGCCGCCTCGGGGGGACAATGAGGCCTGTACAAGGGGGGCACTGAAAGCGGTGCTGCAGATGCCAGCATCGTCCCTGGGATGGGGTTATCTCTCCAATGGCACATGTCCCCCTATGCTGCTCTGCTGGACTTGGGCCACGGTGGGACTCTTGTTGAGGTCCCGCCCCACCCTGGGTCAGCATCGACCCCTGGGGCCAGCAGGGGGGCCCTTAGTAAAGCACCCTGCACCCACTGCCCCTCTGCCGGGCCCCGCAGCTGCTCAGGAATGAACTGGCACCAGCCCACCAGCTGCTCTCCTGGTATGTGCAGCCGGAGCTGGAATGCTGTGCCTTGGCCTCCTGACTGGCCTGGATAGGCCTGGCCCCCGCCCAGGGCATCTCCCCTCCCAGCCCTACCATCCTGCTCATCTTTTCCCATTAAGGAAGTGCAGGCAGCTGAGCTTTGGTGCTGGAGGAAAACAGGTGTCAGCGCCAAGAGTGAGGGAGCCAAGTGGAGGGTGGTAAGACTCAGGGGAAACTCAGAAAGCGCACCCCCACCCACAGAGCAGCACCTCGCACCGGCATTTCCTCCACCCCTTGCCGAGAACGGGGTGAAAGTCCCTCTGCTGCTGACCTTGGTGTGCCCACCTCCACCTTAGTGCCTGTCCCCTGCCCCAGGAACACTGCAGGAGGGAGATGAGGTGGCGGGAGCATTTCTGCTCTCCCAGTCCTTACTGCAGAGCTGGGCTGCAGCCAGCACTTCTATTTTAAGCCCCACAATGTGTTTGAGGAGGCGAGTGGTGTGCTCAGCTGAGCCTCGCAGCCCAACAGGGAGAGGCCCTGCTACCCACGTCCCTGGAAACTTCCCCTTCTCCTTCTAGGGCTGGTACTGGCTCAGGGCAGGTTGGACCAGCTGCTTTTTCCTCTTCCCAGTACAGGTGGCAATTGGGGCAGTTGAAACTGGCATGGCCTGGTGAAGTTACTGCAAAAATATCTGGGCTGCAGGAATGGGGGTCTAGCCACACAGCCCTGCCCCTGACCATGGCACGCTGCATTCACCTGCTGTGACCTGGGCTGGCAGCCATCCTGTGAGACAGCAAGGCTGGGCCGGCCTGGCAGGGCTGTGCAGGCAACAGTATTTACTCTGTAGGTAGTGACTTCTCTGCTAAGCTCCCAGGGCAGGGAAAAGGGGCCCAGATAGCCTGTGGGATTAGCTGGGCTGAGTGAAGGCAGAGAGGAAGCACGGGACAAAGCATCCTTGTGAAAGGCACCAAACAGCTCAGGCAGGACTGAATCTCACTGCAGGGCCCTCCTCATCTGAAGCGCCCCTGACTCCTTAGCAAGGACCACCTTGCAGGGAGCTCCTTTCCTCCAGTGCTGATGGGTGCTGCTGGACAAAAAAAGCTCCCAGACTGTGTGTCTATTTATTTTTTAATAAAAACCACCATCCACCCCCCTCTGCTTGTGCTGTGTGTCATCAGGAGGTGTGGGGCACCAGCAGTACCCAGGGAGAGCACTGGGCAGGAGGGGTGCTCAGCGCCAGGCTGAGGCTGGGGGCTGCAGTGGCTGGGGCACAGGGCAGCCCCAGGGGCTGGCTGAAGCAGAGCCACTCGGCACAGCCTCTGGCCCCTGGGGAGGCAGCGAGCCGTGAACTGGTGCTGGGAGCAGAGACCATGCCAGAATGGCCCAAGAGGAGGATAAGAGGCAGGTGAGGGCATTTTCTCCCTTTGTCTGGGGCTCACTCTTTCTTCCCGAAAAACTTCTTGAAGACAGATTTGTTCTTGGTGCGGGGGGGGCTGGTGGTCTTCTCCCCCCGTGTGTCGCGGGGGCTCCCTGTTCGGGCCACAAAGGAGTGGCAGCGTGCCCGGGGCATGGCCGACACCTGCTCCCCGATGTACAGGGTGACAGAGTAACTGCTCCCGGCCTCCACTGGCTCCTTGGACACGGCCAGCGGGGTGATCTTCTGGTAGGTGGCTGCAAGAAGGAGCAGTCAGGGGAAGGGCAGCATGCCAGCAGCCCTCTGGAGCCCTCCCCAAATGGGGGCTGCAGCCGAGGGCACAGGGATGTAGGACCAGGTGCTGCTGGAGCAGCATTGCATCTGTCCTCGGCTGTCTGTGGGGACAGAGGCAGTGGTGCCACCTCCTGGCGGTGACAGCGAAAGCAGGACGGTACCTGAGGTGAAGGAGTAGGACCTCCTCTTGTTAGCCACCAGCCCGTAGTTGTCTTCTGGAGAGAGGTTGTCCCACAGCCCAGGGGACTCCCTGGGTGACCACTGCTGCTCCTTGTGCCCAGTCCCCTGAGCATTCTCTGAAGCAGAATGGAGACATGTCACAAGGCAAGGCCATCACAGGATACCCCTGTGTCAGCCCCCAGGAGAAGAGGGAAAGGGACGACTATCTCAGTGTCCCAGGAAGTGAAGTAACTGTTCCTCTTCCCAAGCCCTGGGACTCCTAGGCCAGATCCCACCAAGTTCAAGACTGACTGACAGCCTTCAGTCTCCCCGAGCTGTCTCCCATGTACCTCTGTGGGCTGGGGAGAGAAGCTGGGGGACAGTGGCAACCCAACCAGACAGGAAAGTCACCTGCTGCTGCCACAGCCCCCTCAACTGGGCCATCGTGGCTGCCCAGAGGCCGCTGCAGTAGTGTGCTTGCAGGGGGTAACACCACAGTCTCCTGGCTCTTGGTGGTCATGACCTGATGATGACCCTGCAGGTGGGAGCTCCCAGGGCTGGAGACCCTGCTGAAACTGAAAGTAGCAGAGATTTAGCAAACCAGGCTGGCCCACCAATGTCCTGCTGGAGCAGCACAGGCTGGTAAATGTGGGAGAGTCCCACAGCAAGACCCAGCTGGCCAGCTCCTGGCTACTCACCTGCCAGTACCACCAGTGCCCTCAACACGCTGTGCTGCTGCCTGGAAGTAATCCACTTCAGGGAAACCTGGGGGCACAGCAAACACCCTGCTGGATGCTGGCAGTGCACAGGACTGCTGCACAGAGCCAGTCCCTGATCCAAGTGCCCATGCTGCATGGTTGGCTCCTCCAACCTCCTGCTGTAGTGCCTGCTCTTGGTCCTGACAACCAGCATAGGATTTCACAGCAGGGCTTGAACTCCTCAGGTATGGGTACAGCAGCAGAAGACCTCAGCATTACAGGTCTCCTTGCCTCAAGGGCAAGCAAAGGCATTTCCAGACCCAGAGGATATGGAGGAAGACCAAGGCACAATTATAATTTTCCTGACACAGGATTTTGCTGCTGAGGCACCACTGACGTCAGTTGTGCTATTCCTGATTTATAGCTGTGTATGTGGTGTGAAAACAAAGCCTCCAAATCCTGCCTGGCAGAGAACTGCTGTTCCCAAGGCAGGCTAGGAGGATGCATAAATCAGAGTAAAATGTTGTGCTGCTTCTCTTCTGACCCCCTATATATCAAAGGGCTCAGCAGGGGCTGAACAAACATGGTAACCACACAGAGCTGGGGCCCTGCTCTGCCAGCAAGGGCCGCTCACCTGAGTTTTGCTGCAGCTTTGAGACCCATTCATTCATGAGGGGCTGGGTAGGGGCCCTCAGGAGGTATTCAGAGCCATCCTGCAGCCTGCAGGGATAGGGGAAGAATAGGTCAGCAATGATGTGGGGTGCACATACCAAAACCCCCACCACACCAGAAAAGAAGAGAAGCAGGTGAGAAAGAAGGGGGAAATCCTCATCTAAGCACTAGACTGAGCTGGTCCTGTCTGGGGGTGTTGGTATGTGTCTGCCCCAGCAGGCACACACTGGGGAGGGCTGTGGCTCCTGCCCTGGACTGGGCACTCACTGAAGCCTGAAGCAGTTGGTCTTCTTGGTGTACTCAGCATCTGGGGTGCAGACTGCCCCAGAGAGGTTCAGGGGAAGTGCCACCACGGAGCTCTGCAGCACAAGGGAAAGCAAGAGCAGGGTTGGATGGCTCTGCCTTCCCTGGCCATGGGGCCAGAGCCATCACCCTGCTGCCCCCCCTCTCCCATGTCACCCCCATCTCCCCCAGGGCACCTTGAGACTGTCCCTGCGGTCCTGGTAGAAGCACAGCGTCTGCCTCATCAGCACAGCATGGAAGAGGCCCCAGGCCCGGCAGCTGGCCTGTGGGACACAAGCAGGGGACAGCTGTGGTGCCAACAGCTTTGGAAGAAGACAGATGGTCTCATGCCGTTTAAAATGCAGCCCAGTCCCTCTGAGGCCCTGCCCTTCCAGAATGGCCAGCAGCAATGCTGTGGTAGTTCCAGGAACATCTCTGGCTTCCCTCCATCCCCTGCCATGTCCCAGCAGCCCAGTCCCAAAGGAGCCCCACAGCCATGTCTGTACCTTTCTCCCTCCTGCCTGCAATACATGCTTCCTTTCCAGCGTCCCCTCCATCATCTGAAACTCCATTTTGCCAGGAAGGACCTGCAAGGGCACAGAGGATGAGCAAGAACTTGTCTGGGGCTGGTGGTGCCAGCTCAGCCTCCATGCACGTGGGGTTCATCTGACCCATCCCTGGTGAGTGATGCCAAAGTGGGAGTGGGATGACAATGAGGAGCAACTTCTTCATCTGGGCAGGGGCTGGGCTGTGTGTCAGCTTTGGGGGTGAAGTGTGGCCTTGCTAAGGCTGTGGGTTGGTGGGGGAAGATGTGCTGCAGGGACCCCGAATATCACACCCAGCCCTTCCCCACCAGCTGAAGAAAAGGGGCCACTGGAGTGAGGGAGTCCCCAAATACAAGTTATGTTTGCTGGAATGGGTAACCCATCTGCTGCCTTGGGTGCTCCCCAGTGCCCTACCTCACCCTGAGGGAGAGTCCCTGGCCTGTGGATCTCACCTTGCTGCTCTCTCTCTCCTCTTGCCCGTGCCTCCGCTGATCCCAGGCACTGGAGGCATCCAAGGGGGCTGCAGGCACCAACTCCTCCACGTGGGGGGAAACCCTGAGCCCACTGGGGCTGCCACTGCCACTGTGCACCACCCCAGGGCTCTTCTCTCCCGACGGGCTGTGGAGCAGCTGGGCAGTGGTGGGAAGGGTGAATTTGGCCACTAGCACATTGTTGGCTGATGAGAGGATGAGGGGCCCACTGGCAGTGGTACTGGGGCTGGGCAAGCTGCCTGCCCCGCTGCCCGTCCGGGGGCTGGCACAGCTGCCTCCTGGTGGGCTCTGTGCCCGTTGCTCCCATGCCCCATCCCAGATGGCCTGCAGCTCCTCCTCCTCTTCCTCAAACTGCCTGTGGGCAGGGTGGCAAACTTCCTTAGTGCCCAGGGCAGGGCTCTGGGGCTGTGGAGAGCCCAGTGCCCACTCAAAGACAGAGAGCTGGGTGGGGGCGGCAGGGGAAGCTGGGGACCCTCTGTGCTGGCTGCTGCTGGCTGACTGCTGTGTGCAGGCAGGGCTGGGGATGGCTCCAGCTCTTCCTGGGATGCTGGCAGGGGATGATCCCAGCTCTAGCCAAGCAGCTTTGTGATGCCTGGCCCTGCCAGTGGCACTGAGGCTGTCGTCCTGGCCAAAGCAGGTGGCCAGCTCATCCCCCGTACCAACACGGGATGGCCTCAAGTCCAGAAGGTCTTTACTGGTGCTGCTGGGGCGCTGCAGGTTCCAGTGCTCCTTCCCAGCACAGCGTGCCCTTTGCTGGCTGTAGCTGGGGTTGAAGCTCACCTCTTCAAACCATGTTCCTTGCTCACTCTTGGGGGACATCCCCAGCCTCCTGCTGGGCCCCTGGGGACTGTGCCCATCTTCCTGCCATCCAACTCCATCTGTGCCTGTGGGCTTCCACGCCCTCACCCCTTGATCCCGCCTCTGCTCCTGCCCCACTGCCTCCTGCTGCCGTGCCGCAGCCCCTTGGTGGCACCCCAGCACCACTGCGTCCCGTGGCAGCTCCAGGCTGAGCACAGAGCCCAGGGAAAGATGGGGGCAGGTGATTTTTGGATTAGGGAGGCAGGGGTTCTGTGGGGCTGCCCCGCACTCGGCATCGATGTCCTGCACCAGTGGGTTCCTGACGTAGAGGAGCAGCTCCCCAACCTGGGGTCCAGCAGCAGCTGCCCCTGGCCCCCCCTTCCTCCGACCACACTTCTGAGGCCACGTGTTGCTGGGGCCATGGCATTCCTCAGGTGAGGGCCGCAGGGAGCCGTCACCCATGATGCCCTGGATAGTCAGCAGCCGGGCCTGCTCTGCCCTGGCCTGCTCCCGCCGCTGCAGGCTGTTGAAGAGACAGCCAGCCCCGGCCTTGGGCAGGGTGTGGGACACAGCTGGAGTCCCACCGCTGGATGCTGGAGGGCGCCGGACAACAGCGGGTGGCCGCTTTGCGGTGCACATTTTCCTGGCCTCCACCTGCACCTGAGGAAACAGAGGAGAGAGGGGTGATCCCCAGTGCTGGAGCTTCCACCACCCTGAGCCAAGTTCCCCCTTTCCATGCTGCACCTAGGAAAGCAGAGAGCTGCAGGGGCAGGCAGACAAAAATGCTCACAAGAGCTCATGCAGTGCTGGGAGTGACACAGCTTCACCTCAGTCCCCTGAGGGGCTGCTCCCACAGTGGTGCAGGCAGGGTAGAGGCAGACAAGAGAATCTGCCCATGATGGAGTCCCCCAGGTGTGATATACCCAGCCCCCAGTCAGCTGGGGCTGACTCTGCCATACAGATTTTCCCTGGAACTGCTGACCTCCAAGCCACCACTTTTGGGTGGCTACTGAGACACCAGTCCCTGCTGTCCATCCCTGCCAGCCCCGCATGCTCCAGGCAGTAAAGCAATGAATGCAAGGGCAGGGACTGACTGCAGACCCTTCCCCTCCCCTTCCTCGCAGAGCCTGTCCTGGGCTTCCACAGCTGCAAGAGTTGGTGGCAGGCAGGTTCATGCCATGCAGCCACTCTGCCCAGCATGCAGCCTTCCCCAGAACGTTACCTCTTCCACCAGCTGGCGAGGTGGCTTTCTTTTTCGCTTTAAGCTACCCCAAGTGTTTCCTAAAAGCCCCTGGCAACGCTTCCAAAAGGTTTTACAGCCTGAGTGTTTAGTGGCGGGAAGCTGAGCAAGGGGAGAGAGAGACACACACAGAGAGTTGAGGACAGAGTGGGCAAGGAGCTGCAGCAGGAGAGCACAGGCAAAGTGGGTGGCACAAGCCAGCTTCAGCCCTAAGGCATCACTCAGCATCAGCATGGCCAAAGGCCCCTCTCTTGACACAGCCCCAGCAACTCGCTTAGAAATGGCCTAGAAGGGGTCTCAGCTTGGGGGTCACCCCACAGCCCCCGCAGCCTCCCAGTCTGTGTGGGGCACAGCTCTGGAGAGCTGCCCTGGCTGTGTGCCTGCTCACCCGTGGCTCTGCCAAAGCCACCCACTGTCCCCCACGTACCGTTGGCAGTGCCTCCTCCCCCGGCCGCTCGCTGCTGGCCAGCGGCTGTGCCTTCTTCTTCTCACCCTTCTTGCCAATGCTGAGGATGAGGTTGACTGTCCCCCCGAGGCCACAGGAGCCCCGTGGTGGCAGCAGCAGCGTGGAGGTCTCAGCAGGATCCCAGGAGACAGCCTCCTTGGGGGGTTCTGCACCATGGGGTGTTTTGCTGCTGGGCTCCCCCCAGCTCTGCTCCACTCCTGATGGGGCATCTGAGAGGGGTGATGCCGGTGGGGAGATGGCTGTTTTCCCTGGAAGCTTTGGCTCTAATCGTTGCACAGGCTCGAGGAGGGAGCAGGGCATGAACTTCACTGGGCTGTGGATGCTTTCCAGGTGGGGTGGAGTATGTGAGGCATACTGCTCCTGGGGAGCAAGGCAAGAGAGGGAACATGAAGGAAGGGCTGCTAGAGCCAGGAATGTTCTCAGGACAGCCTTCCCTTTGCCCTGCCTGAACCCCAGAGACTCCCAGAGGTATTGGCACACATCCCTCCCCTACTTCTGCACCATCCACTCCATCCAGTGCACCTCTGCTACCCTCAGCCTCAAGGCTGGTCATTCTCCTCAACAGTCTCAACAAGACTGAGTACTCACCTGACGAGTGGGGGATGTGCTTGAGGGGCTCTCCAGGTCCCTCCTGTCCTCTTGCCTGTTCCCCAGCTCCTGCTGACGCCTCTGTGCTCGCCAGCGCACGAGCACCCAGCCCAGCATGCTCTGCAGCTCTTCCAAGCGCTCCTTTATCTGAGGGGAGAAGAGATGCTGGGCAGCCTGCAAGGACCCCTGGCCCGGGGGCACTGGCCCTATCAGGATATCTCACTACAGAGCAGTTAGAAGGTTTTTGGGGGTGGGATACAGTCACAGTCACATCAGCTCAGATCTCAGGATCCACTGCTGGATGAAACTTCTTCCTGCCCTGAGCAGCCCCAGGGATGCATAGCTGTCTCCATGCCACTTACTGGGGCTCTATTCCCACACCTTGCTCTTTCTTTCATGGTCTGTCCCCAGAGGACATCAGGGAGTGCTGAGAATTCCCCTGACCCTATTTCCCCTGTCCTTACTGTTGCACTCAGGTAGTGCTCCTCAGACACCAGCTGCTGCCCCGCTGCTGCTAGCGCCTCAAACTCCTTGAGCTTCTCTTCGATTCTCCTCTCCAGTTCCTCACTTGGAGTCTCCAGGAAACTGGAGCTGCTTGGGCTTTCAGAGAAGATCCGAGCCCGTGTGTCCTCTGTCCAGGAGCTGTGAGCACGTGAAAGACAGGCTGAGAAACAACCCAACCCTTCTTCAGCCCTGCAGGCCCCAGGGAAGTCATTCCCATGCTCAGGGATAGCTGGAAGCAGCTCAGTGAGGGTGTGGCAAGGCTGCTGGGGCAGGGCAGGATGCTGCAGGGCTGCCTTACAACAGACAGCCGTGGTGCAACCCTGCATTCCAGGCTCCCCATGGTCACGCCTGGCTGCAGCTCCAGCACTGCCCACATAGCTGCCAATGCCATGCTCTCCCCAGCTCCCCCTCAACCACCACAGAAGCACCCCCAGCAGCTCACTGCCACTTACATCATGGCTAAATAATCCTTGAAGAAGTGCCGCAGCCTGCTAGCCTGCTGCACACGGAGCCGGGTCTCCCGCAGCAGCTCTCGCAGCCCTGCCCAGGCCCACAGAGTGTCCTGCAGCTCCCGGCTCATGGGGCACTGCCGAGCAGGGCACAGCTCTTGCAAGCGGGCAGCCGCCCTCTCCAGCTCCTCCAGCTGCCCTTGCAGGGTCTGTGACACTGCATGCTAAAGATCACAAGGCAGGAAAGGTTTGAGATGCATCCAACCCCTCTGAATCCAGGCTGGACTCCCCTGCATTCTGGGATGCAGGGACAGAGGGGAGGATGCTTGTACACGGGCTGCAGAGAGTGGGCAGAGCCAGCCTTCGTGAGGAGCATGGGAAGGGCACAGAACTGCCTGGCTTCCCTGCCCTGTCTGCCTGAGTCTCTTCCCCACCAGTGGGAAGACGAGTGAGGAGCTGGCAGCCAGGTATTGGCATATGGGAGCTGATGCAAGCTCTGTCCCCTTGCCTGGCCCATGCTATCAGAGGGGAGCAGAACAGGCAGGTCTCAGCTCCACTGGAAAATTCCAGCCCACCCTGCCACAGTGTGCCAAGGCTTACAACACCTGGGCCTCCAGAGGGGGGCCAGTGCCTCACGGGGACAGTCCCAGCCAGCTGGGACACCTCCCTGCCTGTGCTCCCCTGACTCACCTCCATCTCCTGCTGGCAGCTCAGCAAGCCCTGCAGCCCTTGCAGGTCCTTCTCACTCTTCACTGTGGTGAAGCTGTTCTCTGCTAGGGCAATGTCTTGAGACAGTGTCTTGGCTCTGCACTGAAGGGCCTCCAGCTGTGGGGATACCTCTGCCACCTGGATGGGCAGGAGGGGACACAGAGGGAGATCAGCCCTGGGGTGGAAACCCCTGTGCTACCACCTGCCACACAGCCCCAGCCCCCCCGGCTTGGGGATACCCTGCCATGCAGCCACAAAAGGGCGGGTGCCAGCCACGGAAGAGACAAGGATAGCAGCCTCGCACAGTGGTCCCCATGAATCCCAATGCCCTTGTGTCCCACTGGGAGCAGCTGAGGTACATGCCCTGTCCCACTTAGCTGGCATGTCCAGCTGCAGATGAACCACTCAGTTGCATCCCCAGGCCCTCCATTCCCTACCAGACGCTCCAGGCTCTCCATCTCTGCTGCCACCTCCATGACCCGTTCCCGCTCCTTCGCTGCATCATTCAACATCTCCACGGCCTCCTGCAGCTCTTCCAAGGGGCGGCTCATGTCCTCACTGCTTGGAGACTGCTCAGCCCGGGCTGAGGGCAGGGGAAAAGACCCCTGCGAGCTGCAACGCCCACTCCCTGGCTGAAGCCAGCAGAAACACCAGATGTAAGAGAAATGGGGAGTGACACCACAGTGACACCCCAGAGGGTCCCCTCGCCAACCACAGATCAACCCTTGGTTCAGTCCTGGGTGCTGTGTGATCCCAAGGGATGCCTGACCACGCTGCTCACCGCTGCAGATCCCTGCTGGCTTCGTGCCTCCTCCTCTTGCAGGTCCTGCAGGAACTCAGACAGCACCAGGGAGTCCCGCAGATCTGCTGCCCGGTGCCGCAGGGCTGCCTGCACGTGTGCCAACCTGTGGGGAGAGGTGCCCATCAGAGCTGCTGGCCTGGCAGCTTCTGCACCTCTTCAGGGCCAGCATCCTCCTCCCCACCCAACCTGGGGACCAGAGAAGAGGCACCTTCCCCCAGGACTCACTTCTCCTCCACCATCTCCACTTTCCTCTGCATCTTCCTTGCCCCCTCATGCTCAGTGGGCGACTCGCCTGCTGCTTCTTCCCGCAGTGTCTGCAGCTTGAGGCCGCACAGCAGGAGCTGCTTCTCCAGCCGGCTCATTTCCTCCAGGTCCTGGCGCAGCTCCGCCGGGCTTCTCATGGCAGCTGGTTCCAAGAGCGACCCAGCCACAGCTTGCAGCCACCGCTCAGCCTGGTCCAGCTCCCCCACCAGCCTCAGTGCCTTCAGGGAGAGCAGGGAACCCATCAGCCTGGCTCTGAGCCACTCAGAGGAGGCAGGAGCCATGCTGGCATCCCACTGTGGGTACCAATGTGGGGCACTGGCAGCACAGTTGGAGAAGTGTGCGAGCTGCAAGGCCAGCCAGAGATGTCGGTGCCAGTGCTGCAGCTCCAGGCCCCAGAGGTGCCAGCCTCACTTGGTGATCCCCAGCAGGCTGCTGGAACTGGAGCATGCCCTGTGCCCACCCTAGCCCTGCCTCCACATACCTTATCGATTTCTCGCAGCACTACGCCATTCTCCTGGTGCTTCCTCTGCAGGTCCTCCCACAGCTCCCCCAGTTCCCGCAGCATGGCCTCCACCTGAGGGCTCCCAAGAGGCCTCCCTCTTGCTGGCCCCTCCTGGGAGGCAGGGAGGGCAGTTAGGGTGGGCCCCACCTGGTCTCCTCCCCCCACCTCACATCCAAGCAGGCTCACCAGGAGCACAGCCCTGGCACTGGAGCTGGGGGCCAGGGGCTCTTGCTGCATCCGTGCTGCCTCCAGGCTCGCCACTGGACATGGGGGGACTCCTGTACCCACACTCTCCTTGTATGGGGACAGAGTCTGCCGAGGAGCAGGAGACAGGCTGGGTTAGTGCCCACACCAGGTGTGTGTGCACAAGCATGCATGCCCACAAGCAGCAGAAGAGGATCAGGGAAGTGAGTCCTTCCCCAATGCTGTCTCCTCTTGGATGGGCAGGGGACAAAGGGGACTCTTGGGGAGACATTACCGCATTCACCACCTGGCAGACGTCCTGCACTTGGGCCTCCAGCTGCCGCATCCCCCTCTCAGCCTCTGCCTCTCTCCTCCTCCAGCACAGAGAGGAGAGGGACAGTCAGGACTGCAAGGTTTCCCTTTGCACAGGGAAGTCCCCTCTGACTTTGTCCCACTCCCACAACCACCTCCACAAGCTGGTACCTTTTGTTGTCCCCTCCATGAGAGAGCTGTCCCGCTGCTGGGGAGCCAGGGCTGCTCTCCTCTCCTTTCTTGTGCTCTGCCATCTTCTCCAGCACATCTTTAGGTACCTGCAGCACAAAGGTTCCCATTCCTCCTCAGCCAGCACAAAGCATACACTGCTTTGCCCCAGACCTGGCACTTATCACCTCCCATAACTGGTGGGACCAGATCCGGGAGTGTTCAGCTTGGCCTTTGCCCAGCACCTGAAAGCCTTTCCCACAGGCTCCCTTGTCTTCTCAAAGCAGAGGAGCTGAAGACGCCTGGAGGAAGACAGTTCTTACCATGCTGCCGAGTCCTCTTGTCCATTTGGCTGCTGCCTCCTTCCCTGCAGCCCCACGACTGCTATCATCTCCTCGAGGCTCTACATTTGGAGCTGCAGCTTTGCCCCCCAGGGAACTGCTTGCCTGTGCTGGAGCCTTCCCCGTCCTGGGAAAGGAAGGCAAGGGAAGCCCAGGGGAGCAGAGGGTGAAGAGATACCTTGAGTGGAGCTGGTGTCCCAGAGACAGCCTGCTAGGGGCTAACCCAGGTCTTTCTCAAGCCTCTGGCTCCAGTGCTGGGAGGTCAGGGTTGGGACCCTGGAGCTCCTGCCCAGCTATGCCCTACCTCAGTGCCTGCTGGAGCTGCGCCCAGCTCTCCTTTACATCTTGGTGCTTTGCGGTGACTCGGGCTGCCAGGCTGGGCTGCAGGTTTAGGAGCTGGGACACGGTCACATCCAGCATCTGGAGAAGAGAGAACAGCTGGGAAGTGATGGAGACAAGGTTCATGAGGGATGAACCACCATGGCCATGGGGCGGGTGTATGATGTCATGCAGCCCTCCAGGGGCAGAAGAGGCAGCGAGTGCTGATCCTGGTCCTTAACTGCTCCCAGGGAGATTCCCCCATCCATCACACAGCCTCAGCCACGCTGGAGTGCTGTGTGGAGTGTGTGGGCTGCAGAGCTCACAGCACTGCTGGTGGCAGAGCTGACCTGGGAAGGCTCACATTCCCCCTCTGTCAGGATGTTCCCCAGGGCTCAGAGAACGAGGCAGAGTCTTGCACTCACCATCACCTGGCTGGCTATGTCCCTGACATCCCGATCCTGGCATGGCTCGCCCTCCCCTGGCTTCCCTGTCGTGCAGATGCTGCTCTGCTGTAAGAAGAGGCCACAGTCAGTGCTGGGAGGAGGACAGGGCCCTGCTCCCAGCTCCAGCAGAAAGAAACAATGCAAAGCTGCACTTGCCAACCTGGCTCCCTTTCTCCACCCCCTGGTCCTCTCCCCAAAGCCCAGGCTGAGAGTGCTGGGGCCACAGAAGCCTCCACGCAGGGCACAAGAAAAAGGTGCTGCCCACCAAGTTTCATTCAGGCCATGCAACAGCCCCGCATACCAGGGTGAACCTGGCTCCAGTGCAGATACCTTTGCATGGATGGCCCCGAGCAGGATATCTGCTTGCTGGAGGAAGGAGGCCACCTCCAGGGCCAGCTGCAGAGCCTCGTGGTGCTCCTTCAGGGTCCCCTGCAGCCGCAGCCACCTGAGCAGGTGGAAGGGGAAAGGTGAATGGCAGTCTGTGCCTGGCTGGGGAGCTGAGCAGAGCTTAGGGCAGGAAGTTTGGGGGTCCTGCTTCCCAACTGGTCAGCTCCTGGTGCCCAACTCAGCCCTGCTCATCCCATGTGTCCTCCACTCACGTTTTGTTGAGGTGCTTGCGCCGGGCTGAGATATTTCTGCTCTCACTTTTGCCTTGTTTCTCCAGCTTCTGGGCCAGGCTGTTCAGCTCCTTGTGCAGATTCTGGAACTGCTGCTCCTCCTGGCCCGAGCAGAGAGGAAAGACATCGGCATCCCACCTCAGGGACCTGTGCCATGCCCCAGCCTCAAGGTGTTTGGGGTCCCTGACATGCCAGCAGCCCCCCAGCAGCCTCTCACCTGCTTCAAGTCAAGGATGCGGCGGGTAAGCTGGATCTTGTCCGGGCTTTCCTGCAGGAGGGCTGCCAGAGAGGGCTTCTCCTCCTGGGCCAGGCAAGGGTGTGAGAAGGTGGGAGGACACCCAGGCTCTCCCCTTCCCCAGACCATGCTTCCCACCCCCCAAACCTTGTGCTTGATCCACGCCTCCAGCCGCTCTGCTTTCCTGTTGAAGTCCTGCAGACTCCGCAGCCCCCCCAGGGCTTTGCTCTGGCTGGCAGCCGTCTGCTTCAGGAGCTGCCACTGGTCCTGCAGGGCCAGCAGCTGCCTCCGCACTGCCTCAGCACTGGGGCTTGCCCTCCACATCAGCTGCTCGCCCATCTGTGGGGCCAAGGGACCCATCAGTGTCAGGGGTTCCCAGGGACCCTCTGCTGCAGAGAACCCAGGGACACTCGTGCTGTGGGTAACGGGAGCCACGCCATGCCCTGCCTGGCCTCACCTGATTGAGCTTTATCAGTGTGTTCTCAAAATCCTTCATGTCCCGCTGCAAAGTCTGAGCCACCTCCTCCCAGTCCTGGAGGTCACAGCCATCCTTCAGGTCCCGCAGCTTGCCTCGCACCCAGCCCTCTGCCTGCAACAAAGAGCCACATGGCTGGGGCCCTCCACCAGAGCCTCAAGGACATGGCTTTGGGGACACAAGCCCAAACCTTCCCAAAGCTCTGACAGGCACTGGAGTGCAGCCTTTCACCTAACAACCCATCTGCTCTGGGAATCTACAGGCCAGCACAGGCACTCAGGACAGCTTCTGTGGCAATGGGGATGTGAAGGTGTGCAGCACCTCACTTCTTTCCAGCACCTGCCTCAGCCCAGCAGGAGAAGCTGGGCTTGCCCAAGCAGGCCAGTCTGCACGAAGCATCTCTCCTGGCTGCACCCTGCTCCCCAGTGCAAACATCCAGGCATTCTTCCCACCATGGCATGGCCGCAGCCCTCCCACCATCTCGGTTCCCACGCTGCCGGGGAGGGACAGGGTCTGAGAGGAGGAGGAGGAGAATGGGGCACGGGAGGAGCATGCGCACACGGAGAGGAAGCAGGGCCCTGGTGTGGGCTGACCCCTCTCCCAGGGGCTCGCAGCCAGGGAGAGGCAGCCAAACATGATCTCATGCCACAACCATGGCTTTGCTCGGGCTGGGAGTCCAACCCTCCCCGCTGCGCACCCCACCCCACAGCTCACATGAAAGGCTGCCGGTGGCCCTCCATCCCACTTCCTGTGCAGCCCCTTGGGAGAGGGCCCCTGCTGGCCTTACCTGCAGCATCTCCCGGTTGAACTGGGCTATTAGGGGACTCAGGTCAAGGAGAGGGGCTGCTCCCAAGCCGCTTCGCCCACTGCATCTCGGTGCTGCAGCAGACTCCTTGCCCTTAGGGCTCTCTTTCTGTGGTGATGACACCAGGGATTCTGCCAGCTGGGGGAGCAGAGGTGGGGTGTGGGGTGTCAGTGTGCTGCCCCAGGGAGCCCTCCAGAAACCCAAATGAAGTAGGTCAACATGCCTTACTCTTGATCCCACTCCTTCACTGACATATTTGGGGTTCTCCTCCAGAACACAGAAGTACCACTTCCTTCTACCAAGGCCACACTGGTGGCTTTTGCAATGCCAGCAGGGGGTTGCTGGGCTGTCCCTCAAATGGGTCACTCCCTGGGTCATTCCAGGCTGTTGGGATGGCACCCAGCACCTGGGCTGGTCCCGGCACCCACACTGGAGATGGATGCATTGCGTGCTGCCCCTCCAGCCTGAGGCTGTGCATCCCTGCGAGGAGCATTCATGTCTGCAGCACCCGTTTGGTGTCACCCAGGGGGCGCTGCCAGGAGATGGGATGCAGGGGCCATGGGGCAGGTCCCTGGGAAGCCCCAGCACTCCTTTGGGGGCACTCAAGACCCCATCCCCAGTGAATAGTTGGAGGGGGCAGGGAGCATAGCATCTCCCTTGGGACTCGGTCTTGCGGGCAGTTGACGCTGACGAAACCCTCTGTCAGGGTTCTAGCTCTACCAGGGGTGACAGTAAAGGTCAGCCAATGAAAGTGCTGGCCTTTCTCCAAACTCAGCCCTGGGCCCAGCTGCACACAGCCCAGGGGACAGCACCATCACCCGGGCACTTACTTCCCACCCTTCTGCCCAGGGATGGGGATCTGACTGCAGACTAACTGGTGGCAAACAGGAAACTGAGCATTTGCAGGAGGAACCCAAAGGTGCAGGGCTTGCTGCCTCCTCTCAGCAGGCAGAAATTGCTCCTCGGGCCAGTCTGGGACAGCCCTTCCTCCTTGAGAGGGCTGGGTGTGAGCTGCCCCACAGGGTCTCAGCTGCCTCCGAGCCCACCAGGGAACAATTTTCAGGAGCCTGAGGTTCAGGCAACTGTTTCAGGCTCTCTAAGCACTCTGGCATGTGCTGCCCTGCTGACAGCATGGGACTCACTTTCCAATG
Source organism: Drymodes brunneopygia (assembly GCA_013400955.1). Lineage (NCBI taxonomy): Eukaryota > Metazoa > Chordata > Aves > Passeriformes > Petroicidae > Drymodes > Drymodes brunneopygia. Next base: position 930,756 of record VZTZ01050758.1, read on the forward strand.
CCTGTTCTACTTAACCGCAAGAACTACAGAAATCCTCTGTCTNACACAGATTCTCAGGCCCTCCTGCGACTCTGTGATCTTTAGTCTCTTGACTCAGCCAGGGCTGGAGGAGCCCATAATCTAGCTCCCTTGGAAGCCATAAAACCAGGTGCTGCCAGGGGGGCTGATTCCTTGCCCCATCATGCCCAGCTTGTTCCTGCACTCCCTGAAAGAGGCAAGGCTTCATCCACAACTGGGCACACCACCAGAGATCAGCCTCACTGCTCATCTCCAAGCTGCACGTCAGGTCCCCCAAATGTTGAGGGCAGGGGGACATACTGCATAGAAGGAAGAACATCTGTCCACTGGAGAGCAGAAAACACTGGCCTGAGCACTCCCGGGCTCCTGCTGCTTGTCCTCTGCATCCACATCCTTCCTGAGGAAGACCTGGAGGCAGGAAGGCACAGCTGTGAGTCTGGTAGTGCTTAACTGTCCCAGCAGCCAAGGGGACTGAGGAGCACTCACCCAGCTCCCCCTGCCCTGGGCCAGAGGTGGTTGTTGGCAGCACCCAGACCCTGCTTGGCTGGGCTCTTGCCCATCTCTCCTTACGCATCCAGGCCAGGCTCTGAACAGCACCCACAGCTCCCAGCACATGTTCAGCATGTGGCAAGAGCTCCTTAGCCTGCTTTGCTCAGTGCCTTCTCCATTTTAGCTCACAGTACCCCCAACGCCCTTTTCTCTCCTTGAACTGACTCCAAAGCCAGAAGAAACCCATTCAGTGATCACCACTGGTCCCTGGTCATCTAAGGACATTCGGAATGAGACTCCCCTGCCCTCTTCCAGGACAGTAGGGCAGAGGCATAAGGGCACACGATGACATTAACTCCAACATCATGAACCTGAATCCTCTCAGCTGCTGATCTCACCCTAGCTGGGAGATGAGTTAAGGGGGCAGCTGGCTTGCAGGGAAGGGCTTCCAAAGGACAGGGGTGAGGGTGGAAGCAGGAGAGGCAAGAGGAAGGAAGTCCAGGAACTGCAGCCAGGCACGGAGAGGACGTCCAGGATGAACTCCACATTACCTTATCCTTGATGCAGCACAGCCCCAGGAGGAGAGGTGCGTGGGATTGTTTGGATCACGCCCAAGGGCATTAAGCCTCATCCTCTACAGATGGATCGTTTCTTGGGCTGTTGGATATAACAGGCTGATTTAGGGACCTCCTTCCACTCTCTTCCTAGGGCCACCTTGCTGTCTCTGTAAGCGCCATCCAAGCAGGCACAGGGCAACAGAAACAGGGTGGTGGACAATGTGTGCTGCCCTGACATCCCCTCCTCTGAGATTGCCACAAACAGGGTGCTGGATCAGCCAGAGCCAGCCTAGTGCTGGTCAGGCCACTCCAGACTGAGCACACTGTCCAAGGGAAATGAACCCAGGCAAACCAGAACTCCCTCCCTGCACAGAACATGGCTTCCCACCATCTCTCCAGGACTGCAGAAGATTGGAAGAGTCCCAACATGAACGGCGGCCCCCAGCACAAGAGCTGCTGCCACCAAAAAGGCTCAGAACCCTACAAACAGCCCTATAACCCCTTGGAGAACAAAAACACTGGACCTTTCCAGGGGCCTGCAGAGCCTGGCTGGTGGCTGCAGAGGACAGACCACTGCCACATGCCACAGCATACCATCCCAAGCACAAAGAACAGGCAGAGTACAAGGCTGAATCACAGCCCTGCAGGCACAGTGAGAACTCAGCAGGATGGTATCAGAAGGGGAAAGCACCCCCATGCCTGACCACGGGGCTGAGAGTTTCAGATGCCTATTTAGGGAATGATAGGGAGCTAATGTGAAGTGCCTGTGAGGCATAAGACCCTAAAAAGTTCTATGCAGTAACGTCTCACGCCGGCCCCCCGGGCTCAGCCGTGGGAGACAAGCCTGCAGGTGACACGGGAGCTTTATTTGAAGTCCCTGTCTCACGATCCGTCAGCCGCAGGAAAACAGGGCTGCCAGCACAACGATGACTTCATCCTTCCCGCAGAGCTGCTCCACCGGGACTGCCCCCCCTCCTCGGTCCCTCTGGCTGGAGCTGGGTCCTCAATCCGGCAAAACAACAAACTCTCTCAGCAACCGAAGTCTGGGAGAAGGAGCTGTGCCTGCCCCAGCATCCACGAGTTGTGCTAAACGCTCCCTAGCAGGACCCCAGGCTTCACGACATCAGCAAAGCCACACGTGAAACGAGTGCAGCAGCTTCAGCTGCCGCCTCTGCAAACGCTTCTTTCCCCCTCTAAAAGCAAAATTAACACGGCACATATGCTTGCCGCATTCCCACAGAACAGGCGCCAGTGACTTCCCACGAGCAAAACGAGCAGGACCAGACTCTCCTAGGCAGCACCGGGCTCATCCCAGAGGAGCCCCTCATTCCTACGGGGCAGGAGTGAAGGGCAAATCCAAGGGCTGCCGGGCACGACTGGGAAAGCACTACCGTGCTCTGTGTGGGAGAGAGCGTCCCTCCTCTCCTCCAGCTGCCATCCCACATGTTTTCCCCTGCCCCAGCTCCCTCTTTCCCTCCCAAAGCTCCATCTCGCAGCCTGCCCACCTCTTTCAGCTCCACACGCTCGTGCTGGACAGGGAGGAGGGGCCGATCCTGGCAGCCTCCCGACAGTCCCACACCACTGTGCCCAGCACGTGTACCTACTTTATATGAAAGAGGGGAGCCCTGATGGCGCTGCCCTTTGGGCTGCGCAGGCTCCGGCCGCCCAGCGAGGAGCTGCCTGCGTGCCGGAGGAAGCGGCACCCCTTGCGAGGCTGTGCCTGGCCTTTATTGGCAATGAAGATGAGGGTTTTGGCAGTGGGCAGCGCGGCTCTCCCTAGCACTATCGCGCCGGGAAACCAGCTGTTGCAGATCAGGGTTAAATCCCAAGGAGTTCCTGCCTGCTCTTGCCAGAAACTGCGACGTCTCCGAGGTGCCTTCCGACCCATCCCACCCACACAGGGGGTCTCCCGGGCTCTGGCACTGATGAATTCGCACCTCTGAGCCTGGTAACGCTCAGACTTGGAGGGCGGGGAGCCGAGAGTCCTGGGTCCTGCTCCTAGCCTTGCCCCAGCTTTGCCTGGCTGTGTGGCCCTTCATGAGTCACTTCCCTTCTCCCAGCCTCCGTTTCCCCTCTGGTAAACGAGAGAGCGAGTTCCTAGCTCCCCGCACACAACTGCATCATCTCAGGCATCCCGAAAGCCCTCCATAGCCAGGCTCTGGGGCAGGGCTTTTCTGGTTCGTCTTAGCCCCGGGGAAAGCTCATCTCCGCTCACCCTCGAAGACTTCCCGCCCTCCAGCCTGATGGGACAGAAGAGTGTGTGAGGGGCGCATGGGAAGAAAAACAACTGTCCCAGGAAACCTGCAGTGATGCCGTCCTGGACGGCATGGGGACAAGGCAACAGGGATGGGCGCAGCCTGCCCAGGACCTACCCATCCCTTGGCAGCGGGGAATGACGAGCTGCAGGGAAGACGGGGAGAGAGCAGGGTACAGGGTACTGGGATCGCTTACCTTGAACTGGGCTTTCCCTGTCCTGCTGTTGTTGTTGTTGTGGTTCCTCTCGCCGCCGGCGCGGACAGGGTCCCCGTGTCCCCCTGTCTCTCCCGTGCCAGCGTCTCCGTACCAGTTGGACAGTGTGATCTTCTTAATGGAGCGGGCTAGGGAGCTGCGGTTCAGCCGGTCCTCGTCGGTGCCGCCGTCCTCACCGGGGCTGGGGCTGCGGGGCTGCCCCGCGGGGGCGGCAGGGCCGGCCCGGGCGTGGGCCAGGTAGAGAGAGATGCGCTCGTTGATGCTGCGGCGGAGGCCGCGGTGGCTGTCCAGCGCGGAGGCGAGGGCGATGCCGGGGCAGGCGTCTCCGGGGAAGTCCGCGGCGCACTTGGGCAGCGAGAGCCTGGTGCTGATGGTGAAGGGCTGCACCTTCCTCGCCGTGCTGCCCGACATCCTCGCCCTCCCCGCTGCCCGCTGCGGGCAGTGGGGGTCCCGGCCCGGGCACCGCGGGGAGAAGCGGCGGAGCGGTGTCCCCGCCGCCCGGGAGAGCGGGTGATGGAGATCGCCCAGGCAGCGCCGGCTCCTTCCCCGGGGCGGGCGGGGGCGCTCAGCGACGGGGCGGCCCCGTGGCGGGGGGCANGGCATGCTGCCCCCGAGCCTGCGGGCACAGCGTCACACCCCCGGCTGACCTGCAGGAGCGGGGGTGCTCGGCGGCTCCTCACGGTTTGGAACGTCCGAGCTGAGCGGGATATCGGGGGGTCCGCACCCCCCTGAGAGCGAGGGGCTGCTTGGGGCAGGCTCGAGGGAGAAGCACTGGAGGGGGCTCCTTCCCGCCTCTCGCCCTCTTTGGGATCGCTCTTACCCTCTTTGGGATCCTTCCTGCTCTGGGACACCACTCAGCCCTTTCTCCTGGAGCAGCCTGGACTGCTCAGCTTCTCCAGCTTGGACCTTGCCACCAGCCCAAATGGCAGGAACAGCTCCAGAGCAAGGGACAACAAAAACCCTCAGCTGTTCATTTAAATGCCCCCTCCTCCCAGGCCCGACACACACTCTCTGAAAGTGATACCGCTTCGCAACCGAGGCCCCATTTGTCGGGGTGGCAGTGCAGGGGAGAGAAGGGGGGTGAGGGAGGATCAACGTCTGCCCACCACAGAAATGTGGGCTGGCAGGGTGGGGTTCTCTTTCTCTACAAGGCTTTGCCGTAGCCCCCGAGCAGGCAGTTGAGTCCAAAATATGCTTGCCTGTCATTCCCTGCCAGTGCCAGCAACTGTCACCCTGCTCCCATAAGGGCCAGGAATGCAGACCAGGTGAGCCAACAAGGAGAGTGGGCAAGGGATGGCCCAAGACATGATATACTGTGGAGCAGTTGGGTACTCCCCTGAGAAAGAGCATTGATTTGACTCCATGAGTGGCTCAAGAGCAGGATGATAAGGAGTGTCCTGTGCTTTCCAGCTGTGTTCCAGTGTTCCCAAGCTGAGTTAGCTTGGGGCAAGCAGCCAGGGGAGCACAAGCTAGCCAGAGTGAGGTGCAGGCAGGAAGGTCCGTGGTCATGTCTGTGCCCTTCCGCTTCCCTCCTGTGCCGAACCTTTGTTTTGTTGTTGGTGGATGTCTGTCTTCATTTCCTCCCCTTGTTGTACCCTTCCAAAACCCTGCCAAGGCCCCACTCTTGGCTCTCACTCAAGAAGAATTTAGGAGAATGAACATACATGAGGGACCACAAGCTACTTCTCCATTTCCCTGCCTGCCTGCTGAAAGCTGTCCCTTGCCCAGCGAGTCCCATCCAAGGGTGGTTAGTTCAGCCAGGATGACCTTTCCCCGCGCCACGGATCCTTCCCAGGGAGCCAGGCATGGATGAGGAAAGCAGGCTGGCCGTGCTTCAGCACAGGGACACCATGTGCTGAAAGCAGAAACAGCTCCCCGAAGGCCCCAGAGCTTGAAGGACCGGGCTTGACGTCAGCCCCTCGGGACTGGCCTCCCGGAGGCTCCGAGGATGCTGTGGTCAGAGGCTGCGGTGCAGGCGCAGGACTCAGCTGTGCTCTGCTCTGCTCTGCTGGCCACCTTACCGGGAGCAAGTGCTCGGACGAAGGAAGCAGGAGCCAAAGCTTTGCTGCAGCTCTGTCAGAGTTTACGTTTCCCCAGGACGGAGTGTCTCCCCTTCGATCAGGGTTGCTGTGGATGCAGTGCTTGGCCTGCTCTTGAGACTCCTGGGCTCACTGTGCTGCAGCCGGTCCTGGATAAGCCTTGGTTTGCCCAGGAGTACAGCTCCACTGGGAATATCCTCTCCTTGTGCAGAGGGCACTTGCAGCATCTGACCTCTGAGCAGGTTGGGGACCACTGGGATGAAAACGCAGCATCCCAGGTCAGTGTTAGTGATGACAGCAATGGGGGAGAGTGGACATGTTATTCACCAGGGAGCCTTTTCCTTGGAAAAGCCCTGCCTGTCCTGGGGGAAGTGATCCTCCTGCCGTCCCTACTGGGGGAATCCCATCCTCCAGTCCCATGGGGAAAGGGAGGTGCTGACCAGGTGCAGAGATGTTGCAGCACATTCCTGCGATCATTGCCTCTGAGTGTTACATTGTGTCTGAGTGTAATGTTGCCGAGATACACAAGGGAGTGGATGGAAAATTCTTTGGGAGCAAAGGGGCTCCAGTGTGTGGCCTCTGCAGAAACCTGTTCCTTCCCGGGAAGGGAGCACAGGAGGCTCTCACCCTACTTTGAGAGCCAGATACTTGCAACATCCCAGCACTGGGAAGAAGGTGGGGCATGGCTTAATTGCCAAGCCCTTGGGACTCATAGAAAGGCAGATTTTTGCCTCTTGCCAAAAATGAAGAGCTCTTGCTGTGTTGCTTTCCCCATCTGGAAGGTCAGGGTCTTTAGCCTCCAACTGGGCAAAAGCACAGCCCAGGGAGATGAAGGGATGTAAACTTGCTCCTCTGTCAAGTCATGCACAGAGCTGGGAAGAGAATGCAACCTTGAAAGAAAACAAAATCGCACCAGTATCTACTTCGAAACACAGGATTTAGGGCAGCGGAGTCCTGCCCATGTGTTTCCTAGGCCAAGGCACGTAGAGCCTTGCTGTAACTTCTCTGATCCATGGAGGACTTTCTGGTCCTGCAATCACTGCTCTGTCTCTCAACACTTTTTATTTGTCTATGTTTCACCCCTCTCCACCAAGGGGACTCAAAATTCCTCACCAGATGGTTGGCTTATGTTTTGCTGGGTACTGCTTCCTTTCAGGCATCTGTTTTCTTTATTGTATCAATTGCACAACCACGTATCACCTATTCATTGATGGGAAGGGCTGAGATCCACTTCCTGAGCCTAAATAGGGACTGTGTATCCCTCCATAGTACTTACCTCTCTCAGATGATCAGTTAGCAGCTGGATGTCAGCAAAGAAGGAGCAGGAGATTCCCCTGAGGAGCCTCAGAGGAGGCACACCTGGAGGGTTTTGGGTGTGGAACATTCCAGCATCTGGGCAGGAGGTGGCTGTGCTGCCTCCTGGTACAGCTCCTCTTGGTTCCTGCTGCTCTTCTGTGGAGGGAATGTCTTCCAAGCAGTCCTGTGCCCCATCACACAACAGGCAAAGCCAGCACAGCCACCCCATGAGTGACCTGCCAGCCTGCTCCCAGAACAGCGCCTCTGCTCCGTGGGAGGGCAGGACCCTTGTGCCTTCTCGGAGGCAGGCACAGGGGACAGAGCGATCATCGGCACCTGCTGATGCCTGAACAAGCTGTTGTGTGACAAAATCTCCAAAGAGAGATTAGCTGGGATCCTGGGAAGAAGGGCATGGCCCTTGGGTACCTCTTCACAAGATGTATGAGGTTTGCTGCAAATCTTGTTCTGGGCTGCACTGGGAGCTCTGAGAAATGGCAGGGGAGGAAGATGAGAGTCAGGAGGGCCAAGAGTCTTTTGTTTTAGGAAGCCTCACCCTTTTGGCAGGGATGCCAGAGGGTGCTGGTGACACTGGTGGCACCCAGGCACCCAGCCCTGTGCAGAAGGAGCACAGGCCATTCCTGCTGAGGAGGGACGCAAGTGCTATAAATAGGTTGTTTAATGCACTGTGGCCAGGCCCTGGAAAGCCCCAGCCCATGCACATTCCCTGCTGCTGGCGCTGAGACAGCAGCTGCTGAAAAAGGCCGAATCCAGCAGCTGCTGGCTGGTGCTCCTGGCCCCTGCCCCAAGTCCCAGCCCTCCTGCTCCCCTCGTGGGGTGGCCGAGCCCTTAGCATCCTTTGGCACAGGTGCTGATGTTTGCTAGTGTGATGCCAGCTCTGTACTGGTGTTGGTGCTGCTTCCTGGGCTGGCAGTGACTGCAGGATGCTGCTGGTGCCAGAGGGACAAGGAGGATGAGGAGAGGCCTTTCCTCCCTGATATCCCCTGCAGCAGTGGGGAGACTGCCGTGCTTGGGCGGGAGCTGTGGGGCCATGCCGGAGTCAGCTGCTGCCCACCCACGAGCCCTCAGCTGTGGCTCTCCCCAGCCCCAGCCTGAGATGAGGGGCTGGGCCCCCACAACCCGTCCCTGCTCACACAAAGGCCCCTTGTGCCCACGGGAATGACATTCCTGCAGCCGTGGGCCTGGGGCAGAATGAAGCATAGCCAAGGGGGAGATGCCAGAGCCCAGCTGCTGGGGCAGCTGGTGGGGCCAGGTGGGGATGGGCTGCAGTCCCGGCCCCCCTCCTGTGCCTGGGGGATGGACATGAGCAGCTGGTGGGAGAGGGGGAACCCCCAGGAAGGGCAGGCAGCTCTGGGCCACGGGAGGCAGGGCCATATGAGGTGCAGGAAATTCTGGGATGCTGGGGAGCAGGAGCAGTGGTGCTGTGCATCCATGGGCACTGCTGGCCCTATGGGATAGGTGTGGGAAAGGCAGGAGTGGTCTGGGCCAGCTTTACCCACCTAGTGCCTGTCCCAAGGCAAACCCAAAACTAAGAGCAGGTTTGGTCACGTCTGGCCCCTTTGCTACTCACCTCACCTCAGCATTTAAGGCCTCTGCTGGGCATCTTCCTTGTCCCCTTTGCAATGAGGGGGATGAGCCAGGCTACTTTCAGTGGCATTAGCTGGCAGCTGGGGAGGCCCCCACCTGCTGATCCCCTCCTGATAGTGGCCTGCCAGCTGCCAGGGCCGGCCAGGGAAGGGATCTGTGAGGGAAGGGATCTGTGAGGGAAGGGATCTGCCAGCTGGCACCCAGAGGGAGGGAGGGAGGGGGCTTTTGGTAAGGCTACGCCAGGGGCACCTGTCACCCCAAAGCCACGGTGTCACCATGCCCTACAATTGGGCCTGTGTGTGTGTGACAAGGCCCTGCAGCTGGGACAGCTTTGCCTGCCTGCACCCCTGTTCTGTCCCTTATTTTGCAGGGCATTTGGGATTGCATGGAGGAGCAGGAAGCCTGGGCTGGTGAGCCCTAAGGTACTCCCACCACCCAGGGAGGCAGCTCAGCTCACAGGTAGCCAAGAGACAAGCACAAGCAGCCCACCTCCATCCAGCCCTGGGGAGCCTCTGTAGGAGAGGGCAGCCTTGTGAGGCAGCTGGAGGGGTGTTTCCTCCTGCCAGCACACCTCAGCTCCTGTCCATGCTCTGAGCCAGGCTGGCTTGCCCCAGAGCTGGGTGCTGTCCCACGGTGGGGACACTGGTCCCAGAGAGCTGGGCTGGTCCAAAGGGCACCCATATAAGGGATATTGAGGTGCTGGGATGGATGAGGTATGCAAGGTCACTCCTCTTACAAATGCTGAGCACCCCTGGGCATCCAGGGTGCAATGTCCTTCTGGAGTATGAGCAAGGAGCAGGATGCACTGACAGCAAGTCCTGATCTGAGCCATGCTATCAAAAGCCCCACCATCCAGGACTCCACTGTCATTTTCATGGAAGGCTTCTGCTTCTAGTTATAACTGGCATGACCTCGAAGGAAGTAGGGGAAAAATTCACTTCCCACAGGCTCTACTCATGGAAGAAATAGACATCTTTTGGTCCCCTTCCAGCGTCGAGTTCCAAGCTGCTCTCCACTTCCAGCAGCTCCATAGTTAACTCCATCCTATCCTCTTTCCCCTCCCCAGCCTCCACAAGACACTTTTCTTAAAGAGCAGTGCTCCCTTCCCTCTCTCTTAGATAGTGCTGCCCCATGTGTCAGCATTCAGACACCCATGCAAAGGAAGAGGCATTTATAAAGTCTTAGGGAATGTGGACATCTCCAGCCCCACAGCAAGCCCCACACCCTGGTGGTGCTGCTCCACCTGTGCCCCAGGCTGGGCAAGCAGCGTGCCCTGGGCTTGGCTCTGCACCAGACCAGGGGAGCAGAGGGAGGACACAGACCCCAAGTCACTGCCCAGACCACACATCTAACAGATCTGTTTATTCCTGGAGAGCACAGTGAGCAGGGTGAGGAAGCAGAGCTGCCGGGCAGGCAGCAGTGGTTATTTATTGCTGCAGGTGTCCAGCGACAACAGGGGTCTGGGGGAAGCAAACTGCCTGCCTGCCTCTACAGGGCAGGGGACAGGCCCTCACCCACTTCCAGACTGGAGCCACCCCATTACCCCAGCAGAAGGTGAGGGGAATGGAGTAGCACAGAGAAGTGCAAATACATTGGCACTGGAGTCCATCTGCACTGGGCAAAGGAGCCCAAGCTAAGAGGAGAGTGTAACAGTGTGGGAGGATGAGGGATTGGGTGAAAAAACCCAACCGTGTGCCAAAGACCCCCCTAAACCACCACTGCCTGCTCTCTGGAGGAAGGCATTGCCTCTTGGGTGCTGGACCCCCTAGCCCTGCTGTGGGCCATGACCAGGGGCAGCAGATGTGCCAGGAGCTGCCAGGGATGGCAGGGGAGGCCAGACTGCTGTGACAGTGATGGCATCGCTGTGCCCACGTGGAAAAGAGGAGCTTCAGCTGCTGCACTACAGGGTTGTGTGTGTTCACATAAAGGAGGAGCCCCGAAACATTCAGTGCTTGATTTGTAGGGCTCGACCCAGTGGTGGGCATAGGCAGGAGCTTGGAGGTGGGAGGGATGTGTTGAAGGCCACGCAGAAAGAGCCAAGAGGCTCCACGCTTTGGTCGTGCTTAGTGGTGATAAGTACAGTGCCAGGGCTTCAAGAAATCGAGTATGGCCATTGTTCCTCCCAGAAGGCCACTCTGGCTCCCTCAGGAGCCTGCTGCCTGAGCGAGGCAATATGTGCTGATGCTCCCAGGTGTGGGTGCAGAGATAGGCAATGTGTGCCAGAGGGGATGGGTCAGCACTAGAGCAAGCAGTATGAGTGTCCTCCCCCTCATGCCCCAGCAGCTGCCTGCCCTACTCTGCAGCTGGCCCCCAGCCTGCCACCATGCAGGGATTCACAGGTACCCCATGCTGCTCACCCTCCCCCTGTTCTGGGGTGAGAGGGAGGAAGGGGGAGTGGAGAGAAGCCCAGCCCAGAAGAGGAGAAGGGAATCCCCTGCCTGCCTTGACCCCTGGTCCACTGGAGAAGATGGTGTGAGGCTTGCCGGGAGGCAGGGCTGGTGGCTCAGCGTGGGATGGAGCAAGGGGGGAAAAGTATCCTGTATCCATGGATCCAAGGGGAGGCACTTGGAGTGGGCCTGGCCCATTGGGGTGTCCCAGCTGCAGCGGATCTGTTGGAACTCCTAGCCACACATCGTCAGCAGCAGCCACTGGGAAGGAGAGAGAAGGGATGGGCAGGCTGCATTTTTGGCATGTCCTCATGAGTGACTTTTAACAGCCCTCCAAGAAACATGGAGCCTGCAGCAGTCCTGTTTACTCATTTTGATCTTTTATGCGTTCTTTCCCTACCCAGGGGGCTGGAGGGCTTTCTGCCACCCACCCCAAGTGCCCCATTCACCCTAATTCTGTGTCCCCTTGTTTCCCACCCCACCTTCCACTGGGCTGAGCTCTCACCTCAGAAAGGTTCATGACAGCAGTGCCAGTGCCATCAGGGTCCATGCTACGGAAGAACCCTGCAGGGATACAAGCAAAGTGAGCAACACATGTCTCTGTTCCTGCCCTCCCTGCCCAGAACCATCACTCACTGAACATGGTCTCCAACTTCAGGAGGCAGCAGACAAAGTTGTCAAAGTCCACACCCATCTCATTGTCTGCATAGCGGGCCACCACCACTTGATGCAGCTTGTTGTTCAGCTTGAAACCTGCAAGGCACAGAGCAGTCAGTCCCCCAGGGAGGCAGGAGAGCAGGGTGTAGTTGTGGAAGTCCATGCACCCACACCAAGGGTCCACCAACCCACCCAAGGAAGGGCACTGTGTCCAGCCTCAACAGGAAGAGGAGATGCTCTCCCTGCAGCCATAAATGACTAGTTAGCTCACTGATTGACCCCAGGCCTCTGCTTTGCCAGGGTGGGATTCTGCAAGTCAGAGGAGGACAGAGGCTGTGTGCATCCCCAACTCTGAGGCTCTGGCACTTGGCACAGCTGGGATGGAGAAAGCCTGGTGCGTACATGGACCACATCTCACTACAACAGGTTGGCTTCAAGCATGCAGTATAGGCAGGTTACACTCTTCTCCTGCTCTTTAGGACAGGACTCTGACAGCCAAGCCCCTTCCCCAGTGTCCAGCCCAGCCCCATCCTTCTCCAGACCTACCAGCTGACTCCAGAGCCATGCGCATCTCATAGGAGCTCATGGTGCCTGACTTATCCAGGTCGTACTGCCGGAAGATCGTCTGCAAAAACATCACAGAGGACATGAAGGGAAGGTTCTCCTGTAGCCTCCAGCCTGGCTGTCCCCTCTCTTTGGTGCCCCAGGAGGGGTGCTACCCCTGTGCAGTGCACCATGCCCCCTCTCCTCCTCACCAGCCAGCTCCGGATCTTGTTCCACAGGATCTGGAACTCTACCAGCCCAAGGCGAGCACTGCCGTCTTTCTGGGGAGCAGAGGGTCAAGGAGGTCAAAGAAGCCAGGAAAGGGGGTGATGCAAAGGCAAAGCTACCAGATCCCAGCCACATGAGGCAAGAAAATCCTGGACACACTTGGCCTCCCCAGTTTTCCCCCCAAACTTCCCCTCTATCCTGCAGCATCAGCAAAACAAGAGCCTGCAACTCAGCAGGAAAGGGTAACGCTTGAACTCACTGCCATACCACTCCCTGGGAGCTGCTGTGCTGCTGCTGGGAAGCACATTGCTGTGCTGTCCTTGGACCAAAGCTGGGCTGGCCTGCAGCAGAAAGGAATGTTGTAGGGCAGGCTGGAGAAGGGCTCAGAGGTGCTCCTTGCCTGACCCCTCAGCTGCAGGTCCTTGTGCAAGCAGGACACTGGCCATGGCTCCTGTCACTTGACACCTCTCATCCACAACAGCTGGACAGGATGGTTTGGAGGAAAGAAGCCCAATAGTCCTTGTTCCTTTCCAGGAGTGCCTCAAAGGCTGGTGGCACAACAGCACATCAGGCTGGGGAGCCCCTGGGAAGTGAAACACAGGAACTTCCTCCTGGAGGTGAAAGTAGAAGGCATGGAGTGGGACTGTGCTGGGTCTTTGGTGGCAGAGCCAGGGCCCAAGCAAGCAGGGGAAGTGATGGTCCTTTCCAAAAAACCTGCTCCTAAAGCCAAAGAGTGTAGGGCAAGTGACCCTGAAGCCATAAGGACCCTTCCTGTCTTCCCCCAGCTGAACAGGTTTGGGTTTGGCCCTGCTGGAGAGCCAAGCGCCAGCCCAACAGAGAAGTCTTGTTTCTGGCAGGCTGAGCACCAGGAAAGCTGGCCCTGGCCCACAGCACCAAGAGGATACATCCATCAGGTTGACCATGTTGCGGCAGGAGTCCAGGCTGAACCCATCTGTTTTCAGATCTTTGTCTGAGGAGAAAGGAGGAGGTTGAGCACATGCATCAAAACCCAACCTGCTGAGCAAGCATGGGCTGCAGGGAGCAAGGGGTGGGAAGAGTAGTGCTTACGTCTAGAGATGACTCTGTTCAGAATTGTCCGAAGCTCAAAGACGCTGATTTCCATGTCCTGCAGCAGAAGCCGAGTCAGCATCACCCCTTGCCTGCTCTCCACCCCACTTGTGGCCATTGTCCCCCTCCTGCCTAAACATTTCTGCCTTAGTCACAAAACGTGAGGATGCCATTACATTTCTTGCACACCCAGAAAAATTTTGGTCACAGCTGGATGCTCTTCCCCAAATCTGCCCCTATCTCACCATCCCTGCAGGCAGCTGGGCTGAGCCACAGCAAAAGATGGACTTGTCTGCAGGATGGGACTGAGCAAGCGTGGGGTGGGCTGGAACTCCCATGGCTGGGGGTTCGGTCCTGTTGGCTTCCCTCCCCCAGAGGGCCTTCCAGAGCCCGGTGTAGCTGTACCCACCTCCCCTGCCAGCTGCTGGAACATGTTCTTGAAACTGTCCTCTATGTCATCCTCAGATATTTCCTCCTGGGGTGATGCAAACCAGAAAGAAGAGGTTAGTGGTCAAACCCAGGCTCTGCCCTGCCTTCCAGGCTCAGTAAACACCAACTGGAAAGGAAGCTCTTCTTTGTTCTTCTCATCTTTGTTAATTCCCACATCCCTGTCATCTCAACCCTGCCAGCCTGTCTCCAGCCACAGTGACATCCCAGACTCAGACAGCCACCCCCTGCCTGTAGCTCCCCCTCCCAGAGCCTCAGCACCAGCCGATCCAAAGTGGGGGCTCCTACCTCATCTGCCAGATCTGCCGAGATCTCCTCATCCAGCTCCCTGGGGCAGAAAGGGGAAAACAAAGGTGATGAGCGAGGTCCCCAGTGAGCTGGCTGCCCTGACACACAGACACAAGGTGTCCCTCCCAGGCCAGGACTCACTCTGTGTCCGACTGCTTCTCGGTGAAGACCCGCAGGACGAAGTCGGCCTCCTTGTGTGGCTCGAAGGTGGAGGGTACGATGATGTACTCGCCTGGGGGCAGCCGGATCTGGTTGCTCACCTCCCGAAGGTTGATGAAGGTCTCAGACCGTGCCCGGGACTGGTTTCGCAGGAAGAAGTCCTTCTTCAAGTGCACATTCTGCATGCCCTGGGCCTGGGGGAAGGAATGTGCTTGTGGACCACAACGGGAAGCACCCATAGGGAGTGGCGGGAGCAGTGCCAGCCCCATCAGGTAGGACAGCCCTGCCCTGCCCATCCAATAGGAGCCATCCCTCCATCCCATATGGAGCTGCCCAGGACCCACTAGCACCCTAACCACGGCCAGTGCTGTGGGAGCTCCCACGGCACTGGATGCATCAACCCATTTTTGCTCAGTCTTGTGCTTCCCTCCAAGATGGGGTAGACTCTGACAGCTCAGGACGTACCTCCTCAGGAACCTGCAGATAAGAGGGAAAAGGGGGAAAAAATCAGAATCCCAGTACCTGCCCCATCCCTTACAGCTGCAGGGAGCACAGGATGGGGGACATTAACCCACAGCTGGCCAAAGCTGGTGGAAAATATTTCCTTAAGGCCTGGGGTTGAGGCAGGACTGGCATGGCTGAGCCTGCCCCAAGGAAGAAGCCTTGGGGTGGGGCAGGGGTTACCTCATAGACAGCGAAGCCGATGGTGTGCATGTCACCCCCCACCCGCCGCTCCCGCCGCCGGTGCTTCTGCATCAGAGCCACCAGGAAGCTGCAGGCCACCTCATCGTCCCCAGGGTCATCATCTTCTTCCAGCAACTTGATCTTAAACTGGGGGTTGATCCAGAAGGTGGCTGGGAGGAAGGGGATGTGTGAATGAGACACGTGGTTGCATCAAGCTGCCAAGAGCACAGATGTGGAGGCCAGAGGTACCTGGGTGATTCCTGCAGCCCCCGGCTGTGCTCCCCCGGCGCCACGTGCCCTCGAACACCTGTGTGTGCCATCTGCTGAGCTCATCCTTGGTGAGGGCATCGGGGGTCAGGTTGCAGATCTCGAGCCTGGAGAACTCCCTCATGAAGTCCCGGAAAGACATCCTGTGGGAGGCAAGTAGGGGCTGAGGCCAGGGCACTGCTGTGGGGAGGGAGGAGAGTGCAAGCTCTGGACCCAGCTAACATTTTAGGAGAATTAAGTGACAGTAAAATCTTTCACCCTAAACAGTTATAGCTTATTTAAAGCCTACTGCTGGGTTTGGGTAAGAAGGAATGTTTACTCTTCCTACATGTTTATTTTGCATTTAGTTGGCCTGAATTTCCTTCAAGGGAGGAAAATTATTAACTAAATCAGATGAGAAAATGCTGGCAAGCTCTCCAGTGCTGGAAAGGCAGCTCATAAAGGCAGGTCATGCGCTTCAGGTGAAGCATGACCACAGGATCTCACCCCAGCTCCTCTGCTCCTTCCCAACTGGCTGCTGAAATAGAGCAGTTCTTTGCTCCGGCACTCACCAGAACTCTCCATCCTCCATCTTCAGCTGCAGCTCTTCCCTCTCGTCAGGGTCAATGTTGTTCCACTCAGAGGAACTGGAATAGCAGGAGAGAGACAAATAGACAGGGACTCCTGAGAGCAATTCAGAGCTGACCCTCAACTCCCCTCTTTCTGATGCGAAGGGCACTGCACACTGGGAGCTTCCCCTCAGCAGTGCCTTGTGCTTGACTGCTGTGTGTGCAGTGCTTGCTGGCCTGACATAGCGAGGCTGCCATCCCTTCTGTCCTGCTCACCCATCACTCCAGGCTCCAGTCCACTCCACCTGACCCCAGGGGTTCCTGATGCGGATGAGTTGTTCCTGCTGACCCCGGTAGTTCACCTGCCAGACACCAAACAGAGGAGGTGGAGCCCACGCCACTGGCTGGGAGGTTATTGCTATTAAAACCTAATCTAGGTGACTCACATCTCTGAAGGCTGTGACAGAATAGGCATGGCCCTTCACCAGCTTCTTGAAGGTCACTGCTTCCATATCAAAGGCGCTTGTGATCTGAGGAGAACATGTAATGCTCAAGTCAATAGGACTGAATTCATGTAGTCTTATCCCTACCCCTTCCACTGTGTGGAGAATTCTCCTTGCTTTGCACTGCTCCAGCCAAGACAAGTAGCAGGTAGCAGCTCCTTGTGCTCAAAGGCTGCTGGCTGTGGACAATTTAAAGACAGTTTTCCTAGCAGAGGACCCTGAAGATCCATCAGGGAACCATCTGAACTTCAGAATTTAAGAACCCTGCTCCAGGTAATTTGCTGATGCAAGACACGGCCAGAGTTGTAAGCTCTCCCTTTTCCTGCACTTGAGATGAACAGTCCTGCTCCATCCAAAGGAGCCCATTCACAGCAACAGGGCTGCAGCACCCCATGTTGTGCCGCAGGGCTGCCACACTGGCTCTGCAAAGGGTGCTGTGGTAAGAGGGCAAAGAAGTAACCCCCCAATCGGTGTCCCAGTGAGGGGACACTGACACAGCCTCGGGCTGTGAGGCCTCGCTGCGGCAGAGCCCCAGCTCATCCCGGCGCAGCGCTTACGTCGATGGAGCAGCCCAGCAGGGAGCCCCTCTCCAGCGCCTTGCGGATGATGTGGCCCATGTTGCGCGGCGGCCGCTTCAGGTCGTACATCTCTGCCACGCCGCCCGTGAAGTCCTCGAAGCCCTCGGTGGTGCTGCCCCCTGAGAGCGACTCGTAGCAGCCGTTCAGCCTGAGGGGCGTGAGGAGACAAGGAGGTGGCACTCTGCAGCTGCCCAGCCACCCAGCATGAGCAGGGCCAGTGACAGGAGAGACTCCCTTCCCTCCACCCTCCTCAGTGAGGTGCCCTGCCTCCCACCTGCCCACTACAGGGATACCCACTTGGCATAGGCCTTCTCCAGCAGAGCACTCCAGAACTCGGTGCACTCCGCCGAGTGGACAAACAGAAGTTCCCCATCCTTGGTGGGCAGCAGGTCATCCACCACCACGTCTACCCACTCGCCGAACTGCCAGATCTGGTGGGTGAGGGGAGAGTGGGGTGAGCTCAGAGCATCACACGATTTGCCCATCTCCTACCCCAGAGGGACGGCCTCAACCCACCACCCTCTCTTCTGCCACAGCCCACCAGCTGTGGAGGGCCAAAAGCTCCCAGCCCACCTGGAAGTGAAAGATGCCAGCATAGTCCTCCTGGAAGCTCTGTCCATGGGGCACCACACGGTGCAGGAGCTCCTCGTTGAGCGTGAGGGAGCCGATGGCAGCCAGCAGCCAGCAGTCACCTGGGGAAGGACAGGAAGCTGGTATGAGTACCCACCACCTCCCTAGCTGGGAGGGTAGGTGATGCATGTTTAGGAGCCCATGGTGTGTTCTCCTTGCAAATGTTTGGGGCTGCCCAGCTCAAAAAGTCCATGGAAAAACCAGTGAAGGTCCAGCAAACATAACTCAGGGACCCAGGCCTGCTCAGCCTGCCCACAGAGAGAAGTATTATAGCTCAAGTATAGTATACCTCAAGCCAACAGGGAATGATCCTCCCTCACCTGGAGCCTGGGTGGTGTCCAGACCACCACCCACAGTCAGCACCAACAGCCCCCTCCTGCAGCCACTTATTTAGATCCTCCTGGAACTCATTCATATGACTGCCCTCCATATCTCAGACAGCAAGTTCTGCAGCAGAATTACATGTAAATTGCATGTAAGAAAGCCACTTTAGCAAGCAAGCGGTTTAATGCTGCTCCCCCAGCAAAATTTCTCAAATTGCAAGCAACAACACTGCACTTTTCCTGCTGATTGATCTTAACCACAAGTGCTGCTCCAGGCCAGCATTGTGCTTTAAATTCTTTGCCTTGATTCTCTTTTCTCTTTTGCCTTTGAAGCCTTTCACACCTTAGCCTTGAGCCTGGATAACCTGTAACTGGGCTGTGGTTTGACAAAATGCCATTTCCGAGTTTTTAATGACCAAGTGCACAGTACCACAGTGCTTTGGGCTGTTATGCACTCCAGTTGCCACCTCAAGTTTGTCCTAATTACTGGATATATTAAATGTAGTCAGGCCTGAATACAGCATGCTAAATGTGGTGATGTATACAGTACTCCCAATCAAGTGCCCTACTTGCCCCAATCAGGATAACACTCTCTGTGGTACCAAGGTCTGTTTCTGATGACCACAAAATCCCAGTTGTGGTTCAATTCTGCTGGCCTACCCAGCCCATTAACACTTCTCTCCCTGTCTCAGTGCCTTTGCCTTGGGAGACACCCCTGGAGAAAAGACAAATCATCACGATTCCCTTCTGCCACACCACACTGCTTCACAAGAACTTTGTCACCACCACCACCACCACTACCTCAGTTTGTTACTGTCATGCAGCTGCCATCTCTCACCATTTACCAAAGCAGGGAGCTCTTTGGAGCATCTCCTGGCTCCATGTTGTCAGCATGTGTCAGGCATGGATGCACCCAGAATCTCCCCTGATCTCAGCACAGTCAAGCTATGCACACATCAACTCATTTTTGTGGAGCCTTAACCTAGAGCTTCCAGGAGGCACAGAATGCCCCCTGACTTACAGTTTCCACCTCACCGAATGGAAAGGGCCACCCAACCCTCCCCAGTCACTACAGCCTGGACCAAGGTCCAGGGACAAAGCTTCAGCACTCACCCAGAGCCCCCTGGCAGATGTCTGTCCGGGTGGCACCACCAACGATGAACTGAGGGTCATCCACTAATTCCTGCAGAAGGACAAAATCAGATGCTGGTGCTGGATCTTGGCAGGTTTTAGCAGGGCTGGCACCCACTGCAGCTCTGACTTGAGAGAAATGGTATATGGTCCCTGTGAGATGTACCCCACCCGCCCTCTGCTAGGGAAGGCTGTTTGACTGCAACCCCAAGGCCATCACAGTAAGGCAAGGCAAGATCTGCTGTAGCCATTGAAGGACAAGGATGGACCACATTCCCCTTGCCCTCATGGCACCAGGGGATATGCACTCTCAAAAGCCCCACTTACTGAGGCTGACACATCCATGCCATGACACCTGGAAGCAACAACACAACCCACCTGTTTTGAAGCCCACAGCCTGCTGCCCAGGGGAAGCAGTGCCTGCTAGACACAATGCTTTTCTGAGCAGACACTCATGGGGAATGGCCCTGGGCCTTTGGGAAAGTGGCTCTGCAGCACTCCAGGGACTTTGAGCACTGAGGGGTGCCAGCCAGGGCCAGTCTGCAGCTCAGCACACCACATCAGTGCAGACGTGCAGGGTAGGGGTGGCAGCTCAGCCTGACAAGAAGCAAGCTCAGCACTTACCGATGGACGCTTCCACTCCACTCCCCGCGTCTTGCTGGAGTGCGGCCCCAGCTCCTTGAATCCAAGGGCAGTGGGGCCAGCAGGGAACTGGGGATCCCTGAAGAGGGTGCCACTCTCAATGCATTGCTGCTTGAGGTTCTCATAGTCCTGGTTGAGGTACTTGATGGCGTTGTTGTGCTGGCCAAGCCCCTCGGCTCTCAGGCGGTCTCTCTCTACACGAGCAGCCATCCCGCCAAAGGGCATCATAGTCGGGCACCAGCACCGCTACCTTCCGCTCCACTCCCTGCAACACAACAGGCACGGCCAGGCTGAGGCACGGCCGCTACCTTGCTCTCCCCTGGGATTATCAGCCATCACACAGAGCCAGGCTTGGAGGCTGAATCCTCGGTTCCCCACCACTCCCACAGCAGGGACCTTCTCCAGCAGCACTGGCCTGGCACAGTGAGCCCAGTGACACACAGAGCACCGCAGGCTGGGCACGCACACCAGGAGAACCTCCCAGATCCCATCCCCAGCAGCAGCCCCGTTCGGAGCCTGTCCTCCAGCCTGGCCGTCACAGCCCTGCTGCCTTTAGGGACACCGAGGGAGCAAAGCAGCACTGAGGGAGGCTGGGAGGAGGCAGCCCCCCAGCACCCATGTCATGGGTCCTGTCCCGCACCCACTATACCAAAAGGCCGAGCCCGGAGGAATTTCAGACGCATTCCAACCTCGTCAGCCTCTCCTCCCGGCGCAGCTTTCCGGGTTCTTCCCTCGTCCCGGCTCCTCCTCACCCGTCAGCGGCCGCCCGCAGCTTCTCCCACCCCCAGGGGCCTCTCCCTCTCCTTTTCTCTCTTCTCCGAAAGCCGCCCCGGCTGCCTGAGCACTGAGTCAATAGGGCCGGGTAGGGAGGAGCCCAGCCGAGCGCAGAGCTCTAGCTATGGGGCCAGAGAAGGACAGGGAAGGAAGAGGCGGGACGGCACACACACACACAGGGAAGATGACTCAAGGCTCGTCGAACGCCAGTGGAGCAGCCTGCTGGGATTTACCGAGAAGGGGTCGGGGAGTGCAGCGGGGGCACCCCGGCACCAGGACCGCGGGGCAGGACAGACACCGCAGAGCCCGCACCCTGCACCTTTCCCTGCCCTGGCCATCCTCCCGGGGTTTTGTCCAGCAGCTCGGACCAGGAGCTTCGAACCAGTTTGACACGGCTGCCAGGCATGTCTGGCCCCGCAGCCCTGCCCCACAGTGCCCGCTGCCATGGGCAAGTCCCGGCTGCCCTCAGCCGTTTCCAGGCACCGTGGCAGCAGCCAGCGCTCACAGCACCCTCACCGTCCAGGCTGGACGGCGCCTCCGGGGCCGTCTGGTCCAAGCCTCCATGCAAGCCGTGTCACCTGCAGCACGGCCATGGGGCAGGTGCCATCCCCACCAGCCCACTGGCATCTGCGGCTCATCCTGCCCCACTCCCCAGCCATCTCAGCTCCTGCTCGGCAGGGCTGGTGCCGAATACTCCAGAGTTTTCACCATGTGAGAGAGCAGAGCAGTCCTTGGGTAAATAAGCCTGGAGCCAGCAGCCCACTCAGAGCAGCAAACTCAAATGCCAGTGCTGGCCCACTCCCTCCCCAGCACCCTATCCCAGGGGAGCAGGGTGCAGCCCGGCTCCAAAGAGACGGCTTTCCTTGTCCTGAAGTGCTGTGACAGCTAATGGGAAGGCAGGCAACAGTGAATAGGGTGCAAGCTCTTGGCACATGCACAGGGCATAAACTTGGCTGCTAACCCATGTGGCTGTCCTAGCCAGAAGCTTTTCAGAAGAAAAATCCCCATCTGCTCTGGGATGCTCTAAACCCACCACCCTTCCCCAGGGCAGCGCCAGCCCTTCTCTCCTCTACAACGGTCCCAAATCTATGGAGTTCCGCCTACGACTCCTGCCCCGCCGACAGCGCCCTGGCAGTCTCTCCCAGTGACAAGGCACTCGGCGCCCGCAGAGCTGGCAGGATGGCTCCTCCAGTCCTAGACACTGCCCAGAACACAGGGGGCCTGAGGGAGGAGGAATTCCAGTACAGCTGCCCACACTGCCTCCAGCTCCCACCTCATCACCTCCCCAGCACTCACACCACAGCCTGACAGTGGCCAGGGAACTTCCCCTAGCCACAGCCCCTGACAGGTTCCCTGCACCCTTTCTCACCCTACCTACCGGTGCTGGACATGGCTGCGGACATGGGGAGCTCTGTGCAGACACGGGCACTGTACGAGTTATTCTTAGCTCTGAGGCTCAAAATACTCGGGCAGGCTGTGCTCAGTGGCAGACAGAGGTCACGCAAGCGCAGAGCAAAGCATTTCAGACCCCAGAATGGGAGAGGAACCACATGGGTCTTTAAAGCAATGGGGTCAGCTGCGGACACCTCCCCAGACTGCTGCTGATGGACACTGCAGGTCCTCCACGGAGGAAGGGGTGTGATGAGACAAGCCAAGCCCCCAGGGCAGTTTTCCACCACAGGTGACATCCAACTACAGTATGATGCTTTCCAGTACTCGAGGCACCTCTGATCCCTCCCAGGTGGGAGCAAAAAGACACACTGGTTCCTGCAGCGTCCCCGACACCTTGTGCACTTTAGCACAAACTGCAAAACCCTTGAGCAGCATCACTCTTGGAGCCCAGCCAAAAATCTTTGCAGACCTCTGGTTTGCCAGCAGCTCTTGCAGATCAACGGAAGTGGGGAGTTCCCTTCCTCAAAACCTGACACACGGTATCCTGCCGCATTCTCAGCTCGGGGCAAAGCACCACAGCCACCCACGGCATCCCACAGTGCTCAAGCAGCTCTCAGGCCCTTTCCAGCCCTCCGGATGACAAAGATCCTCGTTTCCGCGAGCTCCCCTTTATGTTACCGCATCCCTTTGACGGGATGCGGGCTTGGCTTTGGGGTCGGCAGCGCATCCCGGGAGGGTGCGGTATCCAGTTTACTCGCCGCCCCGACTGGGAAGCCTCTGTGTCTCTGCGGATGCGTTACCTAATGCAAAAATCCCCGCGGACAGAAAGGGGATGGGAGGGATAGGCAAGCCTGGATAAGCTTAGAAAACAGAGGAAGCAGCCGGGGAGGGGGAGACGGACTGACCCGCCGCCCTGCCCGCCCGGCGGGGAGCTCCCCCCCGCTGCTTAACCCCATGCTGGGGGTCGGATAAGGGTGGGGATGGGGGGATGGACTTACGGAAGCTGCTGCCGCCACCGCCCTGCCCGCTTTGGCTCGGCCCAGCCCAGCCCAGCCCGGCTCAGTACAGCCCCGCGGAAGGTGGAGTTTCGGCGGGCAGGATGTGAGAGCAAAGCCGGGAGAGCAGTGGGAGGGGGAATTAAAGGAGCAGTGACAGCTTAGGGACACTGGGAGGGGATTGATCGAGGCTGCTGGTGAGGTTCTGTCTGCTGTCACCCTCTCCCAGCTCCCAGGAACGGAGGGGTAGCACCGGGATGGGCGTGGTCCTTCCACCATTGTTCTGAGGAAAGGGTTGGGTGCACACGGAAACTGGGGCTGGAAGGAAAAGAGGAAGCAACTTTCCCCTAGGAATGGATTTGCAGGGACTGCTCCATACTACCGGCACTCCAGCTTGGCTGGGTGAAGCTCTGTACTGCAACTTGTCCCCAGGACTTGCTGGACCTTCTGGTGCCACGGCTGAGCATGGTGGTCCCACCGGATATCCCAGACTTGTATCCCTTCTTCCTTCCCTCATGCCTGGGGGGACTGTGCCCGCACCACCTCAATCCTTAAAGCCCAGGCGGTCACGGTCAACAACGCCACCAGCAGCTGCCCCGGCCGCCGTACGTGCCCGGCTGGCACCTCCGACCCCCACCAGCTGCCCCGCGCTGCTGGTGCCAGCAGAGCCCTCTCCGGGCAGGTCCCACTGCCCTGCGGCTTTCCACAGCCACATCGGGGCTGCCCCTGCGTGCCCTGTGACTCACGGTGCAGCTATGCTGGGTGGTGCTGTTACCAGCGGGCATGGCCACTCAGGGCTTGGCACCGTACCTTGGAGCCCTGTGTGGCTCAACATAGCTTTGCCTGGCATAGGATGGCTCAGCATGGATTGGCACAGCTTGGCCTGGTGTGGTTTAGCCCAGCATATCTGACATGGCCTGGCATGAGCAGCTCAGCTCAGCCCAGCCCCATCCCAGGAAAGAAGCCCAGTATTGCCATTCTCCTGGTGCCAGGGCTGAACAAGGTGCTGCTAATGGGCATCACCAACCTTGGAGCACCTTCTCCTTCCTCCATGCCTGTTTGCAACTGGGGAAGCTGTGCCCATCCAGTCTCATTGCAGCAGCTGCCATCGAGCTCACAGGGCACCTGCTTTCTGTGTCACCCCACTTTGCCCCTGGGGGTAAATCCTTCCTAAGCAGGGAGCAGGTTGCACGTGGGGCCAGGAGCCATGGCCCTTGCCTGAGGGAAGGGCAACCCAAACATATAAAAGCAGCTGTAGCATGGTCCTGCTGCTGCACCCACAAGGCAGCCGTTTAGTCCTGGCCAGCACCCACTAGAGCTGCCCTATCCCTGTATAGGGGACTCTGTTACAGGCAGCTTATTCTGCCCACCCTACTGCAGAGGAGGCCTTGGGCTGCCTGTTGCAAGGGCTGCTCCATCTTTTTCCCAGACAGGCTTGCCACAGGCTGGAAGGATAAGGGGGTCTCTGCTGGGGACATTATTTAACTCTGCACAGAACTGCAGGCAGCACTGTGTTTTCAAAGAGCAAGAGGCCTGTAGTGCCAGGGCTTGTTCCTTCTTTGGGTTTGTGCCCATCCTTGTGACCCCATTGTCCTGTTCAGCTCCTGCCTTATTACCCTTCAGTGGCCTCCAAAGCTGCTTTCACAGCTGACTCCCCTGGGGCAGGAGACAGCTCCTCAATAATCCTGTCACAAAGGCCGTCCCATGTCCTTCCCCCTACGCTTGGAAACAGTTTCCCTACAAAACCTGTAAAATCCCTGTGCAAATTCTTTGTTTCCTTCCTTCAAGCTTCCCTTTGCAGTGATGGCTGCAGGGACTTGGCAGCAGGCACGGTTCTTCTTTCTGTCTTCAGTTCTTTGTTCTCTGGCATTGCCTCTTCCCTGTCCTTTGGCTGCAGCAGGAGGGTCTTTTGTCCCCTGCCGATGCTGCACTGCTGGCACATAAAGCCACAGGGCCTGATCACAGTGAGGTGGGGATGGAGCTGGGGTCAGTTGTCCGGCCATGCCAAGCCTCGCCTCTCCATTGTGCCATCCTCTGAGCAACTGCCAGTGCACAACATAAGGAGCAGAGCACGCAGCAGCTCCTGGGAATCACACCAGATCCAGCCTGCACAGAGCAGCAGGGAGCAGCCCAGGGGCTGGCTGCTTGCTGTGTGTCCCAGCACTCCGGGCATGGCTAACGTGTGAGCAGCATCGTGTTTCAGGAAAGTGCTCCAGCTCTGTGCTTTAGCTGTCCACCCAAATCAGGTATCCAGGTTTGGAATGGATATGGCAGGAGTGGCTATGTAACTTGCGATTGGAACAGTATGGCTGGTCTGACATCTGGCATGAGGCTACTAGTGAAAACTCCCCGACCACATCATTCCCAAACCATCTTCCTCCATCTCAGCCTCAGTGCACACAGCTCCCCATCTACCTACCTTTAGTAGCAAAGTCTGCGATGCCTCTGCAAGTCAGAGGGAAAGCCATTCATGCTGGGAGAGCCTGTGAGCCATGGCTGAGTTGCTGGCAGAAGGGCAGGACTTGTGCTCACACATGACTCCCCACTCCTCCTTTTGTACCACACATGCTCCTGCAGCAGCTGGGGTCCTCTCCGCCCAGGTCCCAGCCCCCAACCCTCTCCACAAAGAAAAGACTGCAAGAACAATAGCTCATTTTTTCCTTTTTTCTTTTGTACACAAATATATACAGGTTATTATACACATCTCTACACAGACAGTGCCACTCAGAACACACAGTTCTCTGTGGGCAGGGCCCCGATAGCTGCAGAGGCAGCCCCAGAGCATGGCCATACCTACAGAGACTGTGGCATCCCAGCCCGCCTGCTGGACCAGGAGCAAGGGCAATAGGCGGGTGTGAGAATAGGGAAGCAGGATCAACATCCCCCCGCCCCAGCCTGAGAGTGGACCGGGAACTCTCAAGCTCACATGCTCATTTCATTCCTGGCCGCTACCTGGAGGGACGGGCGACTGTCACCATGCTCCTTCACACCCATGTGTGCTCCAGCCCCAGCCGAGCCCCGGGAGCTAGCGTGGCCTGCCCTCCCCATGCACTGAAGACCCACATCTCTTCTGTTCCATCCACTCTTTTCTCCAAGCCTGGAATTCCTACAGAGGAGGTGTACAGGAAAGTCAGCTACGTCCTCCCAAGAGCAGCCCCTCACCTGCTCTCTGTGTGTCTGGCTCCCTTCCTCTAGTGGGAGGCACAGGGGAGAAAAGCCGTAAGATGTGGCCACTGTTCCAGGCAGCTGAGGGGAGCAGGGCTGACACTTCACATGTTCTGGTCTATTAAAGTGCTTGGAGCTCCAGGGCCAGCACGGATGATTGGAAAGGTAAACGACCGTCCCCTTTCACCCAGCCCCTCAAGCCCTGGAGGGCACAGCCCCAGGGAGCTGGTGCAGCACCCACAGATGACAGGCAAAGGGAGTGTGATAGTGTCCTCAACGAGCACCAAACAGGATGGTGGCAGGGTTTCAGGGAAATAAATATAGCTAAATAGCAGAGGGATTTATTATTTTCCTTTACATTTTACACAAGGGGAGGGGGGAAGCAATTGAGGGCAACTGATACTGACCAGAAACCTCCTCACAAAGTGTCTTTAAACAGGATCAGTCCTTCTCCCATGCACCAGGGGCCCCAGTCCACCTCTCCCACCCATCCAGTTCCCTGCCTGCCTCTGGGACACAGCTATCAACAGGGAGGGGGCAAGGGCAAGAGGTAGGAGAGGAACAATTCCCCTCTCAGGCTGGGTGATGGCAGGGAAGCCTACACCAGTCAGGGCAAGTCAAGAAAGTCAGCATAGCCCCGTAAGGCTTTTGTGCTCCTGAAGATGGTGGTCTTGGCTGGAGAGGGCTCCTAGGGGCTGCTCTCCCAGGGCTCCTTCCCTCTCTGACCAACCTCAGTTAGGGGAAGACCCTGCAGCAGCTCAGGGAAGGAAGCCCATGGGGCCTCATTGCAACCGGGCAGTGCTGATCTTGCAGGGTGTTGAGGGCCTGTAGCCTGAGACCCTTTTCTCCCCTCTCCCTAGCACCCAGGANGACACAGGGCAGCAAAAGGGGGGCTGCAGTACCACATGGGGGTCAGGTTGATTTGTTTGAAAGGGGAGTAAAATGTGCAAAGAAAATGCCACTTTAAATGATGCTGCAAACCCCTGCCTGTGCCCCTGGGGGAGGAGGGAACAGGACCTGGGGGAGAGGCTGCCTGCGCCTCCTCCTGCTCATGAGAAATGCTCTCAACACTCCCCACCCTGTGAGGGCCTGTCTAGCTCATGCCAACTCAGTGCCCCTTCCCCACTGCCACCCTTGACCCTGAAGCCAGGCTGTCACCATCACCAGCCCTGTGGTGAGGGGGAAGCCTGATACCACCCCTGGGCCTGGACCAGCTCCTGGGATGCTGCACCAACTGAATGCTGCGATTGGTTGAGAAAGGGCACACGCGGGCACAGGGAGAAGGTGCAACAAAAACCAACCCCACCCTAAGTGGGGTTTCCAATAGACTGAAGTTTTTCATTTATCACCTTCCTGTAAATCTAATAAATTATTAGTGTTTCTCACCAGGAGGACAGGGGATATATAGTTGCCTGCTCAGAAAACCTCCAATGTTCCCCTTATGCCCCTTCCCACAAAGCACCCAGCTTTTCTCCTTCCCTGCAGGTCCAGGGCAGCACCGCGGGGGTTACGGTTGCCCTCCTCCCCAGCCTCTGGGAGTCTGGGGTCCAGGGATGCGTTGAAGAAGGTAGCTAGTAAAGAGCATGCCTGCCGAGCAGCCGGGCTGGCGCAGGGGTGGAGGGGCAGGGAGATGGAGAGCTTGCAGCAGGGCCCCTGCTCTCACTGAAGGCAGCGGACCTGGGGGCGGGAGGGCGAGGGCAGTGGCCAGCACCCTCGCGTGCCTCTTCCCAGGTCTCCATGCGCACAGCCTGCCCTGCTCCTGGGCCTCCTTCCCCTCCCGCCCTTCGAGGTCCCTACTGGTGGATCTCATTCTCTATCAGGCTGTCCTCACACGACTGGAAATCTGTGTCATTCATGCCATCTGCGTTGATGAGCTCCTCATCCTGCGATCCCTGCTCCTCTGACTCTGTTGCTTCGCCCTCCGGCGAGGAGTCCTGCAGCACTTGGGCGATGTACTTCTGCCAGGGCCAGGCACAGGGCAGGCAAGGGGTGGGGAGAGAGCAGAAACACATGTGAGTCCAGGGAACTCCTCCAGGAAGCAGTGCACAACACACTAAGCACCATGCATGAGGCTGAGCGTGGGGATGTGCTGGGAGGACAAGGAAGCGTCCAGGCTCCATGGAATATACCAGGAGTGGCCTAAGAGTGGGGCTTGGCCCTGAAACACTGGATGTGTTTCAAACCCCAGCATTCTGGGACCGGGCACCTGGGCTGGGAAAGAATGTGGCTTCTCAGGCTCTTTGGAGAGCTGGAAGACTGCACTCCCTTTTTTGCTAGTAAGATGTGTCCTTGAGGCTCTGCCTGCCTCTTATAGGGATTCTCCTTTGGGCAAAATGTTGCTGCTCTTAGGTGTCTGGAGACTAGGAAGGAGCCTCGATTACATGTGCACACCCCAGCCCTGCTCTCCTGAGGAAGCAGGAGGCTCTGCTTTACCCCATCTCTGCAGCCCTGCATAGACCCCCACTACAAAAACCTTGTGGAAGGAAGCAGCTGGAGTGAGCCAGTGAGCCAAGATGAAGTTCCAAAAACCGACTCTGGGGGTCTCAGGATGTTGGACAGAGGAGAGAAGAGTCCCCCAAAGCACTTCTATGGCCTTCAAGGCAATGTCCACGGAGACCCCATTGTGTTGGCACTAGGACAAGCCCGGTGGGTGACAGCCTCTGCTGGCGTGCAAGCGTGCAAAGATGCAGAATGAGAAGGGAGACTGACCCGGCTGGATTCACTGTCCCAGCCGAAAGAGAGACGGAAAGAAAATGCACAGCATCTGAGGAGCAGCGGGAAAGAGGTGTGTGTGTGGGGGTTACACTTCATCACCCAGAGCAGGTGAGGGGCACAGTGCCCAACAGTTGCCTCCCACCCTCACTGGGAGGATCCAGGTGCTGACTCAGAAAAATGAGAAGTGAGGAGTGAGGTACTCAGACAGGGAGTCACCTCCCCCTTTCCAAACTCAGGTAAGGAGTGTGCCAGGGCACAGAAGTGGGGACACTGACTCACAGCTGATTTGGGAGCCGGCAGATTGGTGGCAGGTCTCCCGTTCTGCCTGTTGTCTATGGCATCCACTTCTGTGTGGTCAATCTGGAGAGGAAAGGAGAAATTTAGACTGCCAGGGCAACATACTTGCTGTCCCACCTAAGAGCAGTATACAAGCAGCAGAGACAGCCTTGGGACTATCCCCTCTGTGAAGCCAGGGCTGACAGACTCTGCCAAAGCACAGGTGGGACCCCTCCCAGAGCCCCTGGTGTTTTGTGGTTGAGCTGTGCTACCAAGGAGAAGAGTCCCACACCCACTACTCTTACTCACCTTATAGTTGTGAGCGCTGAGGTATTTGAAGTGCCCAAAGCAGACGTGACACAGGCAGATCACAATGGTGATCACGAGGACCACAAAGGTGAACATGGAAGTGGGGGCCAGGAACCCTGGGACAAAGGAAAACCAAAGTGGCAGTGTCAAAAGGACTGTGACCATGCTCTGTGACTGGAGGCTGCCAAGATCAGAGCCTGGCCAGGGTAGGCTCAGTAGGAGGTTAAGGGCTGGCATCCCAGCCCAGTGCTCACCTGTGCGCACTGTGGAGAAGAAGAGAAGCCAGAAGAGGCAGAGGATGGGGGCTGCCACTACCTGATTCACAGCCCCTGAATGGATCTTCTTGTCCAGCTTGGCAGGCAGGTAAGCATAGTACAGGTTGTATCGGTCCACCAGGTGCTTAAGCAGCATGTACATGAGCCCTGGGAGAAGGGGAAGAAAGCCAGACAAGTGAGGCATCAGCCTCTTTGCTAGACTGAGAGGGAATATCTCCCCCACACCAGCCTTCTTGCTTCCCCTCAATTGCTGGCACAGGGAGGCAGAGGGGTATTGCTTACCAAAAGGGACAATGATGGGACAGGTGATGCTGTATGTCATGACTACAGTGAAGACACACATCATCCAGGCATAAGCAGCCCCAAACTGGAACTCGTAGGCCTGGTGCTGCAGGGGGAATGGAGATCCATCAGCAAGAGGACCCTGAGAGCTGAGCAGGTATGCACAACACACCCAGCTCTACACACAGCACCGGGTGAGCCCCATGGCAGAACTCCCCTCCCCTGGTGCAGGCCACACCCCATCCCTCAGGCCCGCTACATACTCGTTTGACGTTCCTCCGCTCGGCCGCGGAGCGGGCCAGGCAGAGGCGTATCATGTACATGAGCAAACCAGGGATGCGCAGCAGGTCCATGGCATTCCCGATGAAGGCAGAGGCAATGACGTAGTTGACGAAGAAAGCCCCATTGTCTGGCAGAAACACACACCTGGGGAGATGCAGCAAAGGCAGGCTGCAAAGGGTGCTCCTGCCTCACAGGGCAGCAGCTGGGAGCCCCCAGTACCTTTGGATGCCAACAAGAACCACCTCCCATTGTAAACAAAGCCTTTCTGCTCAACTCCACTTACTCAAATCGCACGGCAGCTTCAGCAAGGAATTTTTTGTCAAATAACCAGCGGAAAAATACATCCAAGCTGTGGGGGAAGAAGGCAAGAAGAAAAGATGAACCATCAGAAGCAGCAACAGAAATGCATGTGGCAAATATGTAGAAGCTGCTCTAGAAGGATCCAAAGCTCTGACCATAGACTGTTTTGTTCCTTCTTGGTGTGTCATCAGCAATTACATAAACTGGACATTGGAAAAAACAGAACAAAACAGTGTAACATGCAAGGGATGTAAAGCTTCCAACCCTGATCTATCAATATTTTTCCTCTCTCCTCTGTTTGGGCACAACATTCATGTAAGGAACTGATTCTACAGAAGAAACTGGTTATGTACAAGGTATCCTCCAGCAAGAGATTTAAAAAATTCTTTAGGAGAAATAAAATCCCATTTTTCTCAATTCTGATTTTTTTGTATCAAATCACCCAATCCTCTAGCACTGGTGAAGTACAGAGCTCTACAGGCAACAGCAGGGGGACTGACTCCTCAGAAGGAAGCATGGTCTGTTTTATGGTCAAAATGCAAACCCTCTGACAGCATTCACCTGTCCAAGATGCAAGTTTACATGCAACAAAGCTTTTTAAAATCTGTGTTGTAAACATGTAGTCACCCAATGGGATGAAGGACTATTCTTCTGCCACTATCAGAGGGCTTGTCTATTCTCAGGAGCAGCCTGACATCACCACTGAGGAGCGCTATCTCCAGTATGGAATTTAGGTGGGATGTAGACAATAATATCACAGAATGGCTTGGGTTAGAAGGGATCTTTAAGATCCCTGACCCCACAATGTGTAAAGAATGAACTAGCACAGTCCCACACCCATTCCTCAGTTTTTTCTTCCTTGCACTGCTCCCCTACTTGGCCCCTGTTCAATGTTAGAGCCCATACCAATGGCTGGCAGGTGATGCATCATTTTTTTCCACAAGGCAATTCTATAAACTCTGCAGGAAGATTTGAGACATACACCCAAACAGATGAGCACTGGTATACCCACACTATCCCACCCAGCCAAGCAGCGCAACCTATTCAAGCTCTGGCTTAAAGGGGGAATTCACTAGCTTCGTGCAAAATTTGGATTGCACACTGACCACAGAGGTGGAGAATGCCTCCTTCACCAGCTGACCTTGAGCAGACTTTTCACATGTACTCATCTACCACGTCAACTTTTGCTGCATTATTTGTAACACCACAGCCATGTCAATGTGTCTGCAGATTCAGTCAATAAAGTCCTAGAGACCATATATGGTCTGGCCTGCTCTCCCTCAACCAAAATCAAACACCAGTCTCCCAAGCGGATGGTGGCCAGGGCACCAGTGCAGCAAGGGAAGGATGTTGTATAAAGAAGAGAACAATCAGGGGTGCATCTCAACCCCCCCTGTGCTCCACATCTCTGTAGCTGCTTTCCCTTCCCACAACCCCTACCTGCTCAGGCCCAGTGATGGCAGCAGCAAGACCATGAAGATGAGGAAGGTGTAACACTTGTGCATGGTTGTCCTATTCTCTCCAGACCTGAGGGCAGAGAGGCTGTTAACCTTTCACTGTCACCCCACCAGCCACACAACGTGCGCTCCCATGGCTTTTTAATCAGTAACCACTTCCCAATGTCTAATCTAAATCCCACTCTGTCTGTTCCTAGCACATGAATATATCCCCTTTCCCTCCAGCATATTTGAAACCCATTATCACGTCTCTGTTCCTTCCCACTTGTCTCTCAGATTCTGCAATCATTTTCCTTGACCTGCAATCCTGAGAGTTGGTGACACCCTCCCCACCAGTGTCTGCAACACAGACCAGAAAACACAGTTTATATTGTGTGTCCTGTGGGGAATGTGCCTCACAAGCAGCACAATTCTAGTGCTCTGCACTTCAAGCGTCTTCCTTGTGGCCAGAAGCCAGAGCAGCTAAAATGATTTTCCCTTACACATGGTACAGGCACACCACCCCTGCCTGCTCACGTGAGTCAGGATTTCCCCCCCTACTAGCACTTCTCATAGTGACCAGCCCCAACTCCTCCCAGCTTTCTTCTTGTAGACCTGTGTCAAGCTCTGCTCAGAGAACCATGCTGCACAACAGCAGCTAAAGACTGGCAGAACAGCTGTCCACAGCAGTCCCCAGGTGCCCAAGAGGTGCAACACAACACCATGCTTGGAGTGGAAGACGGAAGTTCAAGCAGAAGGATCCAGCCCGTAGCTTTAAGTCAGTGAGAAATGTCTAGCAGCCAATCAGCTCACTGAGAAGTTAAGAACAGGTGCTGGCTGTCCTTACCTGGTCCAGTGTGCTTCAAAGAAGGCAGAGTAGTACACAATGGTGGGCAGCAGAGCAGAGAAGCACCACAGCAGCAGGGTGGGGAAGAACTGGGTGATGATTGGATTCTGCAACAAGGCGGAGAAGAAATCCCATGTTACATGGTGCAGCAGCTCTTGTGCCAGCCACAGGTACAGTTGTGATGCCACTGCACCCTGTCCAGACTCAGCACCTCCCTCATGGTCAGGCTGACAGGACTCAGGGAACAATGACAATCTCCCTCCCTATCCCCAGCCTTGCAGGGGATGTTGTGCTTTGGGGTGGTTCCTGTGTTACCCACCCTGCACCTGTCTCCAAAGTCCTTACATTGAGGTACTCCACGGGCTTGGTGACATTGAACTTGTCCATAGTGGTGATGATGATAGCAGGGGTGGTGAGAAAGAAGAGAAGGATGAAGAGCACCACATTGATCACAAAGCAGCGGATCCACCATATAAAGCCCCGGATGGAGAGGTGTTCCCTGGGAGGGAGAAAGAGGGCATCAGGATGGCTGCACAGGGCAGAATACCAGGTGTGGGGCTTCACATGCACACCACAGCCCAGCCTGGTGAACAGCACTTGGGGTGCCAGCCCAAGGTTTTCCCCTTCCCAGTCACACCAGTCCTCTAGCTCAGCCAGGCTGGGCTTCAACAACAGCTCGCTCAGTTACCAGAGGAGCAGATGGAGAGGGAGAAAGGGAGGGCACACCCCCTTCCCACTGGCAGGGCCACTGAGACCTACAGAGCTGCTCACCAGTAGATGTTCTGTGGGTCAGGAGCATAACTGACAGTCCAGTTGGAAACATGGAGGGACTCACTGCAGGAGGAGGCTCTAGGCTCCCCACGGCATGCACAGCCCTGGCACTTACAAGCGTTGAAATCTTTGAGGATTCTGGACAAGAGAAAGAGAGACATGCTGATGCAAAAGGCTGGCAGGCACAAGCCAAGGGGATGCCTTAGCACTTCTGTTCTTCTGATTTAAGGCAAGGGTTAGGACAAGTCACCTTCTTGGGGAGGGCAGGATCATTTGCACTCACATGGCTGTGATGGTCTCATTGTGAAAGGTGACAAAGGCCATGCCCAGAGGCTTTTCATTAACCTTCTCCTTCTCCCGCTTGTAGTCATCTTTGAGCTTCTCCTCCAGCTTGGTGTAATACTCGATGGCCTCCACCTGAGCAGGAGGACAGAGGTCAGAGGAGAGATGACCTGGGGACCCAAGCCACGGGACACCCAACTGCTGCCCAACACCTGCAGCTCTCCCCTACCTCCTCACAGCCCCTGATGACACAGCAGCACAGGTGGCCACAGGGCTTGGGGTTGATCATGGATGGGGTGTTGTCCTTGCTCTGCAGGTTGGTGAAGTAGATTCGCCCACGCTCAGCTTTCTTCCTGAAACACGAGAGCAGAAGAGAAGGAAGAGAGGAAAGAAAGACTTGTAAAAGCTCTGTGGCATGAGACTTGAAGGGGTATCAGAAACATCAGCCCACTCTGCATTTTCACCCAAAACAGAGGTTACCTCTCTGCATCAAGGAACATCAGCCGGGCAACATCATAGCAGGGACGGGCCTCCAGGACAGTGCAATTGGCATAGGCCTCCCTGTGGATGAGAAGCACCAGTTCATCACAGCTGGCATCAAGGGTACCCCTCAAGCAAACTCCAAGTGTTCGGCCCTGAGAAGAGTGTCCTGGGCTGAGTACAGTGATGCACACCAAGAGTTTGCAGGGGAGCCTGCAGGCTCTGTCTGTTATAGCGGACACAAAATACAGGGCGAATGCTGGCTGCATCCTTTAGGCTTTGGCACAAGGAGCCTTTCTGGACTTTTGCTCTATAGCAGGAGGATTCCCAAAGGGTACAAAGCATTTCTTTTCTACCCATGGTGCTTCTAAACATGGTCCTGACAGAAGAAGAATTTAATATTCTTATTGAAGAGATATACTTTCTACAAGGACTGTGATCGGGGCAGCAGCAAAATATCCCAGTCACTGCTTGAGCACCTTCTCCCTGTATCTCATCTGTGACCTTAAATACAACTCAAGACATGCCCTGTCCATTGCTTACCACACTGACCCCCCTACAAGAGCTCTGCAAGAGGTAGTTGGGCATTTCCCAAGGCACAAAACAAAGGTTACTTCAAATTCAGATAAAAAGCAGAAAAATAACAGTGAAACCCCCAAAATAAAAGTATTCAGCTTTTGCCTAGCTCTCTGTTCTCAATGTATTATTGCCATTCCAGGTAACACTAGTACTACCCTAATAAAAACATCCCTGTTACAGAGCAGTCTTTAGGGACACAGTGAGACTTACTCAAAATGCTTCTTGATCTTCTCTGGCTCAGCATATTTTGAGATCCCATTGATAAACAGAGTTCGCTTAACCTGGAAGGAAGAGAGAAAGGATAGGACAGGTAGGTGTGGATGGCGTAAAACACCAGATTGCAGCAAGCCCCTCTCCCAAGACCTGTGTCAGTGATAAAAAAGTGTGGCCCCATCACTTCTAGCTACCAGGGCTCCCCTCCTCCTGTGCTCCCGCTAATTGTTGTCATCCTGCACCTAGGTGCACTGCAGATTGACAGGCACTGCAGGTGCCTGAATAGAAACAGGGCTACCCTTTAGAAATGAAGAAGGCAAAAGCAGCAGGAACAACCCCCAAGGAAGAATGGGATCCTTCACATGTTTACCCAGTGCAGGCCTCTCCTGTTTCCCCACAGGCAGCCCTAGCTGCTGCTCTGGAGGTGATCTGCCTTTGGCCAGGTAGAATAAAAACAGCCAAAACAGTACAGCCCTGAATTGCTGTGGAAATTGAGGTGCTCACATTCTCTCCAAGGCTACCTGACTTGACCACAGGGCATGGGAAAATGTGCCTGGGAGAGTGGCCAGATCCTGCTCACCAAGTCATCCTCTTTGTAGCGCATCTTGGAAGTGTGCCGGCGCATGCTGTACACTGTCAGCAGCAGGTAGAGGAAAGCAAAGGTGGTGTGCAGCCACAGCAGGTTATTCCTGTCACAAGGGAGACCACAAAGGTCAATGCAAGGTTGCCACTGTAAGTCTGTGTACGGCTGGCCAGGCCCTGAAGGCACCGGGGCCATGAGTGTAATCAGCATAGCACACAGATGCCCTACAACCAAATTCCAGGAGCTCAGCCTGGGAATTGGAGCAGGGACAGTAGCCTCACAGCAAGGGCAGAAATACAACCTTAAAGGAGATGAGGCTCTGCAGCAAGTGAACATTTACAAAACACCCCTTGAAGGCCTCAATTATCCATCCCACTCCTGCCCACACATACCCAGACTTCAGGTTAGCGATAGTTGTCCTCCCAAAGCTGTAGGCATTGTTTTCTAGAGAGAAAGAGGCAGACACAAGCATGTTCAGTTATACTGAGTGGGACAGAGCACCACTAGTGAGCTACCGCAACAGTATCAGCTGCAGAATACCTAAAAACCCAAGCTACATAGGATGCCCCTGTGGATGCCCTACAGTCAAAGTGAGACAGCAGTTAGGGTTTGTCTGTGTTAGCCCTGTCCTGCCCTCCACTGCTACCCACTCGTCTGGAATATGGTGTTGAAAGCAGATGCCCCAGCCCAGACAAAGGCTCCTTGTTCTCACCTAGCAGGTCCCCTGAGAAGTTGACAGGTAACACGATGCCCACAGAAAGCACACCCACGACCACGAGCAGCCCAATGATGTGCCTCTGGAAGGACAGGTAGTGCACTGCATCACCCCCGCATTTGTCTCGGATCTCATCATCCCTGCCAGGGAGAGAAAGGCTGTCAGGCAACTTTCTACATTTCCTCAAGTGCTGGGGAAAAAGTCCAGAGCCACAGCTGCCCTTCTGATCTGAGCACACACAGCACCTCTTGTTCCGTCCTACAGAGCTGTAGCCACACTCTGGGTTTGGGAGCCCAGCACTCAGCCTTGGAGCAGCCTGGGCAGAAATCTGCCTGTGTAATGATTACCCAGCCCTGCTCCCTGTCCTGCAGGAGAGGCAACTGGACACACCTTATCAGGCCACCCTTCAGGTGGGCCTTGCCTTCCCTGCTAAGATATAGATGCTGATGCTATCCCACAGCATTCTCAATACAAGTGCTTGGGAGACTTCTCCTGTGCATCAGCAAGGTGAGGGTGTCTTCCTGCATCCTCCAGTGCCCTCCTCATAGCCATTCCTCAGACAGCAGTGCCCATAGCAAGAGTGCCAGGGAGATGAGTATCTTTGAAGAGCAGTAGCCAGTGTTTATGAGATGAGACTGATGTGGGGCAGCCATGGGCCTGGGGGGTTCTCTCCTCTGTCAGACTCACTATGTGACCTTATTTTGGCTTTAGGACTCCTCACATAGTCCTGTCTTTGCTTGTCCTCTCCAGAGAGAGGGCTGCAGCAAGGGCAGTGACTTCATGAAGCTGTACTGCACTGGGTGTCCCAAAAATCCCACACTGCCCCTCCTTTCACCATGTGGGTCCTCCATACAGATCCTGGGGCACTTACTTTATCCTGAAGATGGCTGTCAGCCAGGAGCAGAAACCCTGTGCAAAAAGAAAACAGGACAGTTTCACAACAATCTGTGTTCCTTTATCCCAGCTCCCTCCTTCAATGGTTCCAGGGACCAGGCTGGTGTCCTTGCACCTCCACATACTTGGCTTGGGGGGGGCAGACCACAAGCACCCAAATATGCAGAGTCGCAGATGGGCCAAAGTGAAGGAGTGCTACTCCATGGAGCACAAAACAGGTGGGACTCTGCTGTGTGGCTGTCCCCTACCAATAGGCAGCTCAACCTTCCAGGCAACCCCTGGGCTCCTGGCTAATACGGAAGCTCTCCAAAGACTAGGCAGACCCAGAAAATTCAGCATACATGGTACTTTAGCCATCATGCTGGACAAGAGAAGCTCTATAGGGACTGAGAAGGTAGGCTGGGCCAAGGCAGTGCTCCTCAAAGGACACTTGGGGGAGCTTCACCCCCCATCCATCACACCCCATTATCCTGCCCTTCAGTGAGGAAAAAACCAGTAGAGGTAGACCGCAGTGTGAGGAAGAGCTGGCAAGTAAGTATTGTTTGTAATGCTGAGATTATAAGCTGGACAGATGTCTGTTAAGCCACAGTGATGTAGAGCCTGTTTATTTAAGCACATGTCTAAGAGCTGCATAGTTCCTTGAGCTCTACACTGCACTCACACACTACAAGATGTGGGACTTAAAGCCCACGAGCAGGCAAAAGTGTTTCTTCTGAAGAGCCCTTGGTTCAGCCAAGCTGTGGGTTCTGGGCCCCTCAAAGGCAAAGCGTTTGACTCTTGCAGCTACTCACGTTGTCCCTCTGGTCGAAGTCCACAGAGCTGGAGACGGAGGTGAGGCGCTCGTAGCGGTCATGGTTGTCAGAATGCAGGGCGGAGGCTACGCTAAAATGACAAGTGGGAGGTGAGGGAGAAAGTTAGAAGATGCAAAGCCTGGCCAGGAACCAAGAGCACCCAGGAGACGAGAGGTTAATTCAGGTCAGTTTGCACCAGGTGAGATGGAGAGAGGTAAGATCAGAGGTAGCAGTAAAGAGAGAACCCTTCTCAGACGGCATGCTGAGCCTGGCAAAGCCCATGGACTTAGCCCATGGATGCTACTTGTTTGGCACCTTCTGACAGGCACCCATACTATGTGGCAGTCCCTGCAAGGAGAGGCTGGCAGAGGCTGCCACAGAGGAGAGGTGAGGTCCGTTTAGCACAAGGTTTAGACAGTAGAAAGGAAGTGAGAACTGGAGGCTGCCACAGCCCCTCTGGCTCCGGCATAGCTGGAGAGGCACTGGGAGCAGCTTCTGTCCTGGAGAACCTCACTTATCTTCCAGAAGAAGAAGGAAGGAGTCTGGTGGGCTGCATCCTGCTACACCAGTCCTCCCCACCCTCAGTGCTCCAGTGGAGGAGGAAGAATACAGCTGCCTGGAGCCAGGCTCAGTGCAACCTGCTTCCCAGCCTCAGCTGAGCCTCCAGCCTGGAAATCCCTTGAGCAGGAGCAGGGCAGACAGCTAGAAGTGAATGTCTCCATGCTAAAGGACAGGAAAGCAAAAGGGGTGAATGTCATGAAACTGCTTTACTCCAGCCAGAGGCAGGGACCTAGATGAAGAACCTGCAGCAGAAGCATCCAAAGCTGACAACAGCCCCCACTACAAATAGAGGCAGAGGGCAGCTGGAAAAGGAGAGAAGGAAATGGTCCAGAGACATAAATTAAATAGCGCTTGCAAGATGACAACAGCAGGCTGGCATCTCAGAGGTGCACGAAGAGATACAAGTGATCTGAAGGCTAGAAACAAAGGAAAAAACCCAAATGAAAATATGGTCTCCCTGGAGTCAGTACAGGCTCAAGGAGGGTAAGATGGGCAGGAACACAGAGAAACAGTTACTGATACAAGTGCTAGAGATGAGGCGGATGACACTACAGGAAGGAGAACAACCAGAGATCCTCCTGAACATTCTGAAGGAAAGTGGATGAGACACGTGGCCTCTCTCAGAGCAGAGAAGCACCTGCTGAGTTCCCAGTTCCTAGCTGGAAGTAACAGAGACAGGGAAAAGGAGATTAGATTAGCTGAAGGTCAGGGGACTACAGCAGTGCAGATTAGACAGTGGTGTGCAGCCTCGCCACTGCACAGCCCAACACTCTGCTCTGCTGGAGGGACAGAGACAGCTTTGACCCAGCTCTCAGACCTTCAGCTCTTTATAATCACAGAGGCCTTGCAGCTGGGCACAGGGAGTGAGGGTGAATTTCTGCTAAGGAGAAATTTCTGCCCTGAGGAGAGCCCAGCATGATGACACTATGAGCTTTTGGCTTCTTGGTACTGAAAACAAGAGCAGAGCAGAAGCAGCACTGGAGGGCACAGCTGAGAGGAGTATCATGTTTTGAGATGACCAGGATAACTCAGTTCCGTGCAGGGGGATGCAGTGACAATAATCAGGATGACCTGAAGTGTTTAGAAGACAAAGGATACAAAACCTTGCCAAAGATGGAAAGCTGAATAGGGAGCTCCAACAGCACCTGCACCTGGACGGAGACTTTTTAAAGCAAAACACTGACAGTACAAGTGGGTGAAAGATTGCCCCGAATCACAAGACTAACGTGGGATCCTGAATGATGCAGGTTTGGTGCAGGCCCTGCCAGGGAAGGAGAAGCATGGGGTCCAAGGCACAGCTAGCCTCAGGCCGAGGGAATCTCAGGCTCCAAGAGGGTAAGCCAAGCATGCCATGGAAAGGGCTTGCTGGGGTGTGAAGCTGGAGGTGGCTGCACAGGTGGCAAGCCCCACAGGGCTCTGTGATCAATTCCTTCATATGCAGAGATGTGAGTGGGTTGCTGTGACCTCCCAGTGCACACTGAGTTGCTAATTGAGACTGTTGATGGCTACTGCAAGCTCTGACAAGTAGCAGGACAAGGGCACTTGCTGGTTGTCATGGAAAGGGAACACATCAGAGGAAGATGCCCTCTCCCACAAAGAACAATGCTGTACATTTGGGGGCTGGGAGCACCAGGTGACATATATGTGTTCCTAACCCACCAGCTGTCACTGCACCCCCCAGCAGAGAATAGCTGGGATGGGAATGTGCCATTAGCCTTGAAGGAGCACAGAATGAGACTTCCTCACTGGGTTCTGCAGGTTTTTGGCAGCTTCTGGATGCTAACACTGTCTCAGCTCACACAGTAGCTTTAAGAGTGGTATTTGTCGTGTATGTGGAGCACATTGCTCCAGCAAGCTCAAATGAAAAACAGGAGTGGGAAGAAGTAGCCCCCTGGAGAGAAACAAGCACTTGTGAGGATAAACAAAGTGGCCCCCTAAAAAATCCTCAGAGCATAATGGCTCTACTACCTCTGCCTTACTCCCCCCACAAGTTGTTAGCAGTGAAAAGTTGCCAGACACACCTGAAGCAGGGCCAGCCACTAGTGAAACACTCAAGCATGAGCAAGAGGTCCCCTCTGTGCCATGTACCACAGTGACCACCATTTCTGTTTTCACAACTTCAACTGCTCTGCTTCTGGGGGCAAGGTTCCTGCAAAAACAAGCACAGTCTTGTACCCCCTTTAAGGCAGTAGCAGGCCCCTGCTTTGCAAGTGGTGAGGCTTTGCAAGTGGGAAAAAGAGGTTGCAGCTTGCTGCCCTGGCCTCAGACACAAATCAGTGTGGCTGGAGTGACCATGGCAGGCTGTGCACTGCCAGCTGATTGTCCCCTCTGCAGCATACACCATCCAACCATCACCACGGGTGATGGTCTTTTCTCAGGCATAAAAGCAGCAAGAAAGAGGTAAGAATAGGGAGGACAGTCCATGGCAGGGCTTAATGGACACCATCAGGCCAAGGTGATGAAGGATGATTTCAGCAGCACTGAGGCACAAGGTTTCTTCCACCGGGAAAGAGAGAAAATCAGGGGTGCTGCCTTGCTGGGTGTGGGTTTAGGTGGCAAGGGACAAAGGCCAACAGTTGCCCTGGTCCCAGCAGCCTCACACAGTAAAAAGGAAAGACAGTACTCTTGCCAGATCCTCTCTGTGCACCTGCTTACCCTTGCAGCTGGCGAGGGAACAGCTCTTGTGCCAGGTTGGCACAAGAACGAGCAGGCAAAGTAGCCTCCCCTGCACCTGGGCGACCCGAGTGTACTGTGGGCTCAGGCAAGCAGGTTCGTTTACTTCCATCATAGGGCAGGATAGCTGGACATAAGCAGATAGAGCAGGGTATGTGATACAGCAGCCTCTGTCCTGGTCAGAACTGAGAGCTCCCTGGCACTGCTGCTCTCAAGAAGCATTTAAGCGCTACTGGCGGAAAGTCAGGGCGCATTCAGCTGTGGTAGTGGATGACACAAAGGGGAGGGAAAGAAGAGCACAAATCCACCGAGAGACAATTCATGCCCAAACTCCCAGCCATTTAGATTAGTTCAGAAGCAAGACAGCTGCAAGAAAAAATGAGAGAGGTTGTGAGCAAGAAAGAGAAGAAATGAGACCCTGAAAGAATAACATACTATTCCCGCTCCTCTCTTTCCGTCTCCCAGCGTCGGCGCCTGGGGGCACAGAAACAGAAAGGGAGAAGTTACAACCACAGGAGTAGGTGCCGAGCTCTCCTCTTTTGCAGAGAACAACGCATCCAACATGGCTCCCCATCATCCTGAAGAAGAGAAAACTGCCAATGGTCAGGCTGGAGAAGACCTTTCTTCCAGAGTCCAGCAACGCCTCAAGTCACAGCAATCTGGAATACCCACTGGTCCAGGGGCAGAATGCTTTGCTGCCAGCTGAAGGGAAGCTAGCTTCACCAGGAAGGTGACCTGAGGCTCCATACCATGGACATTGCAGGGAGCTCCTGAGTGATGAGGTCAGGTAGGACAGACTATTGGGACTGTCTGGCTGCCATCTGAGCTCCCCTGCCATGTATCTCCTTCCCACCCAGGCAACAAACACGCATCCCCCCCTTGAAATTCTCATCCTACCCCACAGATGAGCCAAGCAGCATGGGCACCTCCCTCTGACTGCAGTCCTGTTGATTCACAGCTCGATCCACAGCCACCCTGTCCCTCTCCCTGTGTTTACCAGCCCTCCCTCTCCAAACAGCTGGTACCCCTTTCTGCCTTTCTGCCTACAGCCACTGCTTGCACTCAAGGTGCTCAAGCACTGCCTCCAAGAAAATCTCTCCCCCCTGGAAGCCAGAGCTGTGCAGCCCCTGTGGCTTCCTGCCAGCACCTGGATCCAGACTGCTTAACCCTGCTGCCCTCTCTCCATTGAGCTGTCCTATGATTATTCCTTTCTTCTCCTTGTTTCCCCTTCCACTACCTCTGTACAGCTGATTTCCCCAGCCAGACCACGAAAGGACAGGCAAAGGAACCACAGGGACATAGCTGCTTATCTAACCCTATGCAGGACCACTTATTTAAACCAGGAGAATTCCTGGTTTGGTGCTGGAAGAAAACAACTCTTTCCACTGTTGTGCAGGGAGTGCTCCCTCTGCAGTGGAGTTG
Source organism: Drymodes brunneopygia (assembly GCA_013400955.1). Taxonomy (NCBI): domain Eukaryota; kingdom Metazoa; phylum Chordata; class Aves; order Passeriformes; family Petroicidae; genus Drymodes; species Drymodes brunneopygia. Next base: position 973,324 of record VZTZ01050758.1, read on the forward strand.
CCATCCCCAGTGGGCCCCAGCTTTTGCTGACAGACACTGTAACCCACAAATGCATTGGGCAGGAAGGATCCACACTCAGACCAATTCATCAGCACTTGGGATGTGAGCTAAGCTTGCATCAGCACAGCAGTACCACACCTAGAAAAACAGCATACTACTGGCAAGGGCTCTTAACAAGAACTGCATCCAGCAGAGCCACAAAGACACCTTCAGAGGCTTAACAAAGCCTTTACTGTGGCAGCCCTCACCCTTCCTGTGTCCTCTTGTTCCTCTCCTCCCTCCATCTGCTGTTCCTCTGTAAGGGCCCCTGCACATCTCTGTCACTGAAGGGACCATAAGTGATATGGAGCCAGTGGGGACCACTCCGTGTATTGGGAGAAGGATGCTGCAAACAAGAAAGCCAGTGAGCAGGGATTTTTCCTATTCCTGGAGTTCAGGGGATGCAACCGGCACATTTGCCTCTCCTCTCCAGCTGCTCAGGCACACAAAATGGGATTTATCCCTCCTGCCTCACAGCAAAGAAGGGCACTACTCATATTTTATTCCCCTGCCACTCTCTCGTGCTTACCTGTCAGCATCAGTCACCAGGGCCAGACGTCCATAGTCCCAAGCAACTTTACGCAAAATTGAAAAGACAAACAACAATGCCTGAAAGAGACCAAAAGAGAAGCTGTGAGAAAAGGTATTGTCCAACTCTGCATGCAGAGCCACAGGAACAAGGAGGGGATAGAGTTCTGAGTTAACAGCACACTGAGACCACAGGAGAACACAAGTTCCCCAGGACTGTTAAATCAGACTATCTGGATAGCTGTGGGAGGTAGAGGTCCAGGATGCAACACACAATAGCTAAGGTAGCCCCACAGGATCGAAAGGCCCTGAGGTTCCTAGAAGTCAAAATTATGGCTATATCATTAGTGCTCCCACAGTTTCTAAGGAGGAACATGCAAAGCAATTGGGTGGATAAAGCTGCAGGGACTTGGCAACGTAAGTGGGAGTTCTGGGATGTAGGACTAACCCAATATCACTCCCATCCTTATGGCTGCAACACCCTTCCATGGGGCTCAGTGTGGTGGTATTGGAGCCAAGTCAATAGTCACTAAGCCCACAGTGTCTAGGAGACATGATCAGAACATGGGCCAGAACATCAGCCAGCAGCAAAGTCAGGGATGGCATTTGGGGCCCTCAGCCCTAATCATCTGATCACTGTCCTCATTTCATGGTTACTTAGGGGAGAAGGTGTCGAAGCAACAGTAGGTAGACTTACGAGAAAGCACATAAAGTCAAGGGCTAGAACAGTGGGCACCCCACCGAAGGGCAGCCCCTGCAGCACAGTGCTGCGGATGCGTGCACTGTAGCAGTAGTCCTTGGTAGTGCTGTTGTTGTTGTTGCATGTGGGAGTTTTGCAGGGGGCCCCTACTGAGCCTAGGGTGGCGATGACGTAGGGAAGCATCTCTAAAGCTTCATCGTCTTCCCTGGGAAAAGAGAGAAAGAGATGGTTAGAGGCACGCCAGTGTGATAACAATGTAGCTCTGCTGGAGTTGGGGGCCAACCTTGCCTGCCAGCTCAGGCTTCTCTGTGCTACAAGATTTTCCTGGGACCAGTGTCCAGGGACAAGGTCATCTGAGAAGCCTGCTGGGTTTGGTGGTGCTAGAAGATCCCATATGCTCCAGCAGCTGTGGTCCCACCATGCAGTCCCAGAACTCCCTTCCTTTTTTATCCATTCTCACACCATTTAGGTGCAGCTGTCTCACAGACGACTTTTCTTCCTGAGAATACGGTGTTTCAGCTCCCCCTCCTCAGCAGGGAAAGCATTTAGGTACAGGAAAAAGTGAAAGGGTGGAGTGGTGGGGGCATGAAGTCACGTCTGGATGATAGAAACAAACTGCTAAAGGACAGTTGCTGCATCATGATCCCACAATTTCCTTTGCCTGGCTGCATAAAGCCATTAGCTTTATTAGGCTGAATCATCACCCTCTCTTCACTGCGGGCCTCAGCCTCCAGCTCCCAGGGCACCCATCGGGGCTGGTCACACCCCCCACTTGTTTTCTCTCCTTCCTCTGACTTGGATGCCATTTAGATGCAAGCAACACAGGGTAAAAAGGACGCTTGGGCTCTACTATTCAGCTGGTCAAATATTTTATTTATTTCAGTGCCTTCCCCAAACTGTTACGAGACCCACAGTGGCATGCAGGTCAGCATCACTGCTTGGACATGGGGAGGTCCTCCTCCTGTGCACAGCAGCTCCATAAGAAACACAGAGATAATGACAGTAGCAATGGATAAATGTGAATTGAATAACTCAGAGAAGGACATGCTGACAGCAGAAACACAACCACTTTTCAGAACAGGGGGTGAGAAAATCCCATCAGTTGCAGAAGGAACAGTGGTAACAAGAAGATCTATCCAGGTTTTTGATCCCTAAACCATTCCTCTTAATTCAGCATCCACAAACCGCCCCAAATCCTTCACTACTACCATGAGCCATGCAGGAAGGCTGGATAGCACAGTACCACTTCTGGGCAATGCCTGTTTGTTTTCTTTTTCCCCCAGAAACATCCCTCTGGGCTGGGCAAAAGAGCCATTGCTTGCTCAAAGGATGAGAAAGCTGCCACCACCACTGCCCTTCAAGCTCTGCATTGTTTGCTGACATTAGCAGAGGTGGTGCAGGGCTCTTACCTCCAAGCTCATGGGTATAATCCTAGCCATCTCCTGCCTCGCTGCAGAGATTTATCAGCATCACAGCACAACACTAGCTGGATAATGACCACAGAACGATTCGCTGCGGTGACCTAGAGAGCTCTGCTTCAAAGTGATCCCTCCCAGCTCAGCTCCAACGGGTGCACAGCTGCAAACCAACTGAAGCACCGATGACAAAGGGCAGCCCGAGAAGCAAAAGCCCATCTGGGTACAGGCACTGAGAGGGGGTCAGCCAAATTGGAAAAGCCACAAAGCAGCCTGCTAAGACATAATTCACAGGTACAGAGGTGGAGCAGGGCTGCCTAGAGCAGAATAAGGGAGCAGAAAAGCAGGAGAAAAACAAGCCAAGACATGAGATCACAGCTGGGAATAACTTGGGAAGACAGGATAATTTACCCTGGTTGAATTAAACAGAGACTCGGAAGCTCTAGGGGAGTGATGGGAAAAAATGATGGGATAAGACTCAAAGGAATAACACAATTTGGAGCATGAATGGTTACACCCCTCTGTAAGTGCAATCTAGACGAACTAAATGAAAAAAGAAATATCTCTCAATCCTCTTTTCGCAAACCTTGTAAACTTTTAAGTTGGAAATAGCATCTTGCAGCAATGAGTTCCAGATTCTGAGTGAAGTCTATGATACTACTGTAACACCACAGCCTTGAGTTCTCCTTGTATAGTGAAAAAAGGCAAAGAAGAAAAGCATTTACTTTTTCTACACATACTAAGCTCACTACTAACTGCTCTCTCCTTCCCAGGACACAAGATGTCTTCTAGCTCTAACCACACACCCACACATCCCTAACATATTCTCTCTTCTGACACCGTATGGAAAGGTGACCAGAACCACATACAACATCCTGAATACAGAAATGACCTTGACTGCCAGAACAGCATCCTGATGCTCTCAGCATCTCTCCTTATACTGCTCCTCACGATTTACCTCTCTGAAGGCATCTTTGCATATTGAGGAAAAGCATCTCTGCCATCAGCCTGCAATCCCACTGTCCTGAGCAACCCAGGTAAATTAGAAGCCAGCTATGTCCCAGAGCAAATCATTCCTTCCAATACACCTGGCTGCATGCATCTCATCTTCCCACCCCACTTCACTACACATGGTGTCACTTTGGAGTTGCTTCCTCTTGACAAATCTGAATGACTCCAAGGTACTGGCAGATTTTAGGTACCTTGCTGCACATTATCTTTTCTGGGGTCATTAATAGCAAAGGATCTCTCTGCTCTTGTCACATTAAAATTGCTCGTTCATTCCTTGGCTTTGTTTGTGGAACCTCAGCCAATTTTTGAGGCAGAACTCTATATCTCCTCCATTAGATAGTTTTCTTAACAGTATTCTGTGAGAAATTTCAGAGGTTTTCTGAACATCCAAGCAAGTTACACAAGTCTGCAGATGCTACCTATTATTTTACCACAGTATTAAAAGACTTGCAACAGATCAGGGAACTGTGATTTTCCTCTGCAGACACCAAACTATTTGCCTCATTTCTACATGTTTTACAGCCCCATTTTTCCAGTAGTTTTTCTTAAAAGAAGTGAGGCTCATATGCTTACATTGCCCACAACCCTATCTAAACATTATTTATACAAACCACTACACGTTGAAGACAAATTTTGCAAGCCTGTGGGTCATTTTAGACCCATTTCAGAGAGAGAGGTCCCAGAGATACATTTTTCCCCTGAAGCCCAGAGGATATAAACCTCTGGATATAAACATTCATAGCCTCTTCAGAACCCCCAGCAGTGGAAAAGATGTGGCATATGCCCAAGGTTTACACTGCCTTTTCGTGAGCTGAGTCAGGAGGCACAGAAGCAGTCCACATCATCCTTAGTAATGCAGCCTCCCATCCAGCTGGAAAGCACAAGGGCCTCCCCATGGAGGTGCTTCAGGTGTTTGGGAAGCTGGGAAAAACCTCACAGGAATATTCAGAGCACTTGTGCCCTTCTCCCAGCTGCAAGACCATCTGGTAGCAGGCTAGAGGTGATCTGCCATCACTTTAGGTCAGACCCACCAGGATTCTTCTGGGGTTCCAACACCGACTAGGCAACCAAGAAAAATGTTTTGGTAACCAACTCTGCAGTCTTCATCAATAGTACTTATCTAGTATCCTTCACCAAAGGCCTTTCTCAGGAGTCTTTCAGCTGAGCAGGAGACTGGCTGGTTTTCCCAGGCACAGTGCAACCCATGGACCTGGCAATACCTCTTACCTTGCATTTGGTTTGCACCTTGGTCTCAGATGCTCACTCCAGGGGACTCTCTGCCCCCACCCTCAGCCAGGCAGGCACGTTACAATGTGTCCTGTGCTGCGAGGGGCAGAGCTGGCCCTGGAGGCAGCTGATGCTGGGTAGTGTTTCAGGCAAAGCACGGGCAAGGAAGAAAGGTGCTGCTTGCAGCATGCATAGTCTTATGGTACAGCAGCACAGATCCCAATTATTAAAGGAAATCCCTTCCAGCAGTGTGGCAGGGATAAGGGGATTTTTCTATCTACAGCTGCTCCCCCCACCTCAAATACACACTGAAGGCAGAGGTGGTTTTGCAAAGCTTTATGTTCCGATCTCAGTTGTCTCCCTCTAGGGAAGGACCCTCGATGTTTCCTTACATCTTATGCTGCCACCACAGGTAAAGGAGCATCTCTGACCACACAAACTGTGCTGCACCAGAACATGGTTTAAGGTGCCTTTCCTGGTCCCTCCTCCCCCTTGAAGGCTGTCAGTCAGGACAAGCTTGGCTCAGCCTGGGCTGAGATGCTAACATCAGCCTGAGCTCCTGAGCATCAAGAGACAATGCAGGGAATTGGTGGGAAGCTGCTGTGAGGCTGCAGTGGTGGGAACCAGATCAAGGTATCCAAGCCCTTTCCTGACCATAAGCATGGCTTGTCACCACAGAATATAGTGGGCACAGTAAGAGCAGGACATCAAACCAGGTTCCACACAAACCCCAGAGGTTTCCCCTCCTGCACTCTGCATAATTAATGCTGACTTCCTCCAAACAGCAAAGACAGACTTGCCAAAAGGCATTTTCCACTCTTACTCTGTAATACTGGACTCCATCCCCTTCTCTATTAACAGTAGGAAGGAGGAAGAGAAGAAGCTTCTTCCATCCACAGAGAAGCCTGTTCCCTGCCCTGTAGCACAGCCCCTACATCCTCAGCATGACCACACTGTCCCGTGTTTCCACCAACATATGTGACAAGCAGAGGCATAGAGCTTCCTACCTGAAGCACATCCCACCTGGTACTGCAGCCCCAGCTTTTTCCTGTTAAGCCCTGTGCTAACATAGCCCTCGTAACTGCTGCTCTTGAGAGCTTGGTGGGGCAGGGCAGGACTTCTCCTCCTTTTATTTGTCCCTGGCCTGCAGGTCAGCACCCAATTAGCACCCAAATGAGGATGCAAATAGCAGCCAAGCAAGCCTCCATGCTCCCATCCATCCATTGCAAAGAGAAAGAAAGAAGAAGGCAGGAGGCTGGGAAGGCCAAGATTACATGTCTTGGTCCTTCACTGCTATGACTCCGGCTGGGAAGTGTGAATCAGGATGCTTATGGAGTCATCCCACAGTCTGGGCAGGGGCTGTCACGCAGCAGAGATCTGAGCTCTTGCAATGCAGGTCTTCCCAAACAGAATCTGCCTTTCTCACTAGCTCACCCTGAAGTCTCTGCCCCTCACACTCAGCACTCATGTCCTCTGCCAAACCCCTGGCACCAGGGGGAAAGAATAAAGAGGAAGAACTGTGCTGGGGCTCAGGCAGGAGTGACATGGGAGCTGGACAGCTGGCTAACTGGCAGACAGATGCACTGACACGAGCAAGTGTCTGTGTTCTTCCAGTCACACCACTGATGTCAGCCGGACATGAGGAGGTGACCTGAGAAACGCCTGCAGAAAAATATAAATCAATAAAGCGCATACTTGAGCTCACAGACGGAATGACGTAAGCACACAAGCTACATCCATTTGTTTTCTCACCAGTAAATGTTAATAGCTCCATCTGTAATTAGAACAGCGAGATTGTGCTCTGGTAGAGACACATTTGTTTATGGAAATGTGACAGTCTCACAGCAGGCTGGAGGTGCAGAGACAGGCAACCGGAAACCAGCAGGTCTGGAGCTAGAATACCAAATTTCCAGACTAAAAATAAAGAGACCCAAACCTTGTTAAATCTCTGGGGAATGGCATTCAGGGAGGTGAGGTGTGCTTTGGTTCTCAGACCTGGAGGGTGCTGTGGACATGGCCTGTACCTTTCAGACCTGCTCCTCTGGGGTCCCCTTGGTCTCCCAAGTACCACAGGTAACCCACACTGTGACCCCAGGGACCTGAGCCCAGAGGATGTGCCACCCTGAGCCTCTGCCTGCCAGGGCAGTACAGACCTGCCTGCACTGGGCACTTGGGGACCCTCATGCAGCAGCTGGCACCCAAGGCTGAGGGAGTCTTCTTACCCCCTCAAACAGCCACCTAGGTTACCTGCACCTCAGTGACAAAGTCTAGCAGAGCTCTGAGCAAACTGCTTGCAGACCCTAGAAAGAACAGTCTGACTGTGGTAATCAAGCAGGGAATAGCCTCAGGACAGATGGGGAGAAAGGGGCTTACAAGTTAGCTCACAGCCTTTCCCAGAGTACAACAGTTAAGAAACAGGGAAAATACCACTCTTGGTGCAGACACAGCAGTGGGAAAGCTGTCCTGCACCATGCCTCAGACCTGGCACAGGGCATTCAGGCAGCTGAGGGTTGGAGAAGTGCTGACATGCACTGAGGAGTGCAGTGAGGAGGAACGTGATCTGCAGGCCAAGGGAAAAAGCATCAAGAAGTAAAATGTGCTACCAGTGCATTTCCAACAAGCCTGGGCAAAGCACTGACAAGCATACGACAGGGATCAGTCCTGCATCAGCAGAAAGGAGGAGGGCCTGCCAAAGCCCTACATCTGTCTCCTTTCCATCTCCTCCAGTCAATACAAAGCTCCCTGCACACTTCACCTCTATGAACTAGCCAACTAGACACCAGGCCTACAAAGCTTTGATCTGGCAGGCTTGGCTTCTTCAAAGCAAAAACTAAGTGCACCCTTGCCCTGGGTCCGAAGTCCTCTCAACTGGGTTTGCACCAGGCCTCAAATATCTACCACCAAAGGGCATCACACCTTTCTTTAGTGCTTATCAGCTCCCAGTCCTGGTGTTGGCAAGTACTGTCACCGCCAGCCCCAACCCCACACTGCTTGGAGCACCATGTTGTGGCGGCTTGCACACTGCTGACTGGGTACATCCCAATGCTCAGGAACCCCTGGTCCTGCTCCCAGCACAACTGTAAGCACTGTGAATCACACAAGTAACCCTGAGCTGGGCCAGTGCCTAGCAGGGATGGTAGTAGACTTGTAAAAGTAGGGACCATCTGGATCCATGTAAAACCTAGGTTTGAGTTCCATGAAGGTCAGGAACCTGTCCATTTTACAACTCAGTCCCTTTCAAAATCACAATCACTCAGGATAATCACAAAAGCCTTGCCTTTGAACATCAGCAAAACACTTCATGCTGCCTTCACCCACTGGAAACTGTCTACCTTGCCAAGTGATATGGATTTAGCTCCAAACAGCTCGGACTTTTTTATGCCTCTTTTTTACAGGAACTCCCTCCAATCTGATGGTAGTGCTTTCGAGTCATATGGTGCCCTGAACATAGTGTACCATGCCAAGAAGGGCTGTACCAAAGCTTGAAACTCAGTATGCTGTGGTTCATACTCTTCACTTCAGAGCTGGCTAATCTGTCCTCAGCCTAAGGACAATTTGGTCTCTCTGGCTCTGTGTTTTGCTCCTATGCTGCACGTCCCACTCTGCTGTCTTCCTGCCTCAATTTTCACATCACTTTGTACTGGGTGCTCCTGGGCAAGGGGTGTCTGTTCCTGCCTGGCCATCAGGGAAGGGCTGATGATGGCTCCTTCCCCTCCAAAGAGGTTTGATGGAACAGTGATACTCACACAACACCATAATGCAGTTCTGCTGCCAAGGCAGCTTGACTGCCTCCACCCGGATACAAGGAACAATATAGCCATGGCACCTGGCATTTCTGCACCATGAAGGAGAGGTCCCCAGTCCCATCTTGTTTGTCTACTGACAAACACTATGGAGTCTCAACGCCACACGGACACCCTCAATGGTGTCTCATAGAGACCTATCCTTGTGTCCCACCCTGGCATGTGTCCCAGTCCATGGCAAGGGCCCATCTCATCCTCTGCCATCAAGAGAAAGCCCAATCTATCAAACAGTTCTCCACATCAATCAGGTCTCAGTTTGCATGGCAGAATCACAGCCACCCTGATTTATAGTAAATTTTCAATGTTTCATTAGTTACCAAATCAAACACTTAAGTTCCAAATATACCTACCAGTCACTTTCCCTTCAAGCTCCTGGGCTATAAATCTCAAACAGATACGAAGTTTGTCTGCCAGCTTGTACTTTATAAAGGAATACTGCTTACTGTTTGGCTTCCCCTGTTTCCTGTAGGCATACACTGCAGTGATCCAGTAAAAACAGTAAATCATCTGAGAGGCAAGACTGACGAGGTGCTGACCTCCCGCCCTATATTCTGCAGAGCAGTGGCCATATGGCAACCAAGTCATGTGGCTGGGAGTAAGTCCCAGGTAACAGGGCTTCCTCACCTAACACTCAACACCCCAGAAGTAGCAACTTCACCAATTCCCAATAGACTTTTAGCAAAGACAAGGTCGGAGACTTCACAACCTCACAGTACCGGTAGTTTTCAGCTTCTAGTTTATGGATTCCAGTAGCACAATGGCTGTTCTTCATGGGTTGCCTTCTGGATTATCTCCTGCATGTCAATTATCATCATTTATACCACCTGCACATGGCCTGCACTTTCCTTACAACCGATCTGTGGGCCTGCCCCAGGCTAGCTCTCCCATACTTCATTGCTTAAGTGAGAGAGACTATTCATACAGGATCTTTACTGCACAAATAGCACTTTGGTTTTCAAGCACTCTCAAGGAGAGTTGTTCAGGTGCAGGACACCTGGCTTGGCATAAACACAAACCAACCTCCCTGGTGATTTCATATTTACTCTGAATTTTTCGACGTCTCCCCCATTTCTCAAATGACTAAATGCCACCTTGTCACTTTTGCACAGGAAAATATTTTAGCAGGAGCTCTGCATGTCTTGCAGCTCTCATTCCTTTTTCCTTTGTTTATGAGTAACCTCACCTCATCTTAAAGCTTCTGATCTTAATCCCCTTCTGTATAGGGGAGTACCATATACTTATCTTTCCTCAGGCTTCATATCTCTTTCCTGCCAGTCACAGACTGGGTATTCTCATCTACAGCCAGCTTTTCCTCTTGAGCAAAACATGTATGTGTCTCTCATAAAACCAGGTTTTTATCTAGTCTATCAAGGTCACATTGACTGTTTCCTCCTCCCCACTTCTACATGACAGAAGCCTTTACCTCCTTGCAGCACAGTATGCAAAGACAGAAGAATTTTGTTCACTGGGCACAATTATAAACACTTGCCTATGAAGTATGATCAGCACTTCCCACCAAGGAATCTCTTTGGTGATGCAAGTCACCAAGTAGTGGCAAGGAGCATCTCTCTGAGGAGTCCAAGCCACCTCTCAGGGCTTCACAGTTGGTTCCTCACCAGAGGCTGTCAGAACACCCTATTGCATCAGCCCATAGCGCATCTCTACCCCTTACTCTGCAGCATGAAAGCTGCTTGAGAAGCCAGTGGTGACTGGGGGTAAGCTTCTTTCTTACCTGGTCCTCCTGCCCTAAGCACTGACACCACCAAACTCTTGCACGCACAGGACTGAGGCATTACCTCTCCTGGATGGTATTTCAGAAAAGCTTCATGCCCCTTTCTATTGGGTTTGCATGGCCAAGCTTTGGAAGGAAGGGGAGTGGGGGAGCAGGGAAGGGCTGCTACAGGAGTGGCTTCTGTGAGAAGCTGCCAGAAGCTTCCTCCATGTCCGGCAGAGCCAATCCCTGGCAGTTCCAAAGCTGGTCAAGGCTGGGTCAATTGGAAATGGTGGTAACTCCTCTGCAAAAACATATACAAGAAGAAAGAGAGAAAAAAGAAGTTATTGTGTAGTCGTAATTGCACCAGAGAAGAGTGGGGTGAGAACATGTGAGAGGAACAAGTATGTAGACAACAAGGCCAGTGAAGAAGGGAGGGTGGGGAGAGGCTCCAGGCACCAGAGCTGGGATTCCTCTGTAGGCTGTGGTGAACACCATGGTGAAGCAGCTGTGCCCAGTCCATGGAGGACTATAGGGATGCAGAGATCCCCTTCCAGTCCATGGAGGTGACCCACGCTGGGGCAGGTGAATGCCTGAGAGGAGGCTGTGAACCTGCGGGAGGCCTGTGGAGAGGGGAACCGTGCTGGAGAGCCTGCCCTTGAAGGACTGCACCCTGTGGAAGGGTGACCCACGCTGCAGCAGTTTGAGGGGTGCTGTTGCCTGTGGGATGGGCTCACATTGCAGCAGTCTGCAAAGAGTTGTTGCTCATGAGATGGACTCACTTTGGAGAAGTTAAAAGAGAACAGTCTCCTGTGGGAGGGACTCCACAGTGGAGCAGGGGAATGATTCCTCTCCCTAAGCAGCAGGAGAAACAACAGGTGATGAACCAACCATAAACCCCCATTCCCTGTCTTCCTGCATTACTGGGATAGGAGGTAGAGCTGGGGGGAAGATGTTGATAAGGTTTTATTTTACTTCTCATTATCCTCCTCTGATTTTGTTAGCAACAAAATCAAGTAGTATCTCTAAACTGAGCCTGTTTTGCCTGTGATGGTATTTGAGGAGTGCTCTCTCCCAGTCCTTAACTCAGGAACCCTTTGATATAGTCTCTCTCCCCCATTCAGCTGTGGAAGGGAGCAAGGGAGTGGCTTTGGTGGGTGCCTGGCATTCAGCCAATGTCAACCCACTACACCCTGCTTGAGCAATTGCTCCAAAGGGAGACGTGAAAATTGAAACCATGCATCAATTCAAGAACAGTGGCAAAATGGGTCCATGTGCTTAGAGCAGCATCCCTGGAGGTGGTGTTTAGTGGCACATAGAAAAACCCTCCTTCACATACTGGTGAAGAAGCTTGGCACTAGCACAGAAGAGCCCACCAGCCTGGCTCTCTTATCCAGCAGGAAATACCCAGATTGCAAACCAGGAAGCCTAGAGGGAACCCCCCCTTCCCTCATGGGCACTGAGGAACAAGATGCCAGGATACTACATGAGCTTCTGCAGGAGCAGCCTCAGTGTTGCTCCTAAAACAGGAATATCTACTTCAAATCCTGGCACTGGCACCCTTCCCGTAACAGATAAAGGTTGATTCTTTTCCAGGGTCCTTAAGCAGATTGCAGCTCCAAGTGTTTACAATCTGGAGGCTGGGGATGTTCTCACCTTTTCCCACCTTCCTTGAAGCATTCCTAAGATAGTGCTTGCCTTGCAGAGTTGGTCTACAAAGGACCCACAGCACAGTCAAACACCAAAGGTCAAGGTAATCACAGCCCTGCGGCAAGCAAAATTGAGCTCCCTTTACAACCTCATGCCGAGTTGTAAAGAGATTTGGCAGGAACAGCAGAAAGAGGAAAGTCTTGAATTGTTCCTCAACAACAGCAGATATCAGCAAAGGGTTCTCACAGCAGGAGGTCTGGATGCAGCCAGCAAGCCAGGACAGTTATAGGAGACCATCTAGGAATTTGCTTTCTGCTTCTGCTGGGGAATTCTCAAGAGTCAAGGTTTCAGCAACAGCAGCACAGCCCAACCCAGGGTACCAGGGCACTACACACAGGGTTGGCACAGCACCAGTACAACCAAGTGCAGCTGGGCAACCTTGGCCACAAACATGTCCAAACTAGGACAACTGTGCCACTGGAAAAACATTGAGGCCCTACAGCACATGGTTCCCCTTGTGCACTCTGTCCCAGCAGCTACTGAACTCCAGTAAGAGAGACAGATGTTATGACAGATCAATTTTGAGCTCCTGTTGGGCCCTGAATAAATAACAAAGGTCACAGCAGAGGCAGATGGAGCATTGAGGTAAACAGAGCATTGAGACTGTCCTTGCTTCAAAGCCTGAGTGATCTGCTGGACCTCACTTAGCACATCAGGACCCAGAGATGTCCCAATTCCTCTTCTACATGATATTTTCTCTGATGCTGCCAGAGAGATCTAATCTAGAGACAGGTGCCCAATAACCTTTACCTGCTGGGAAAAATGAGGGTTGAACACCTACCTCTTCTTGAGTTTTCAGGGCAGCTCTGCCTGCTTTTGACTGCTGGGGCTGGGGTCTGCAGGCAGGAGTCACTGGCATGCACCAGGCTGGGCTTTCAGCCAGCCACTAGCACTTGAGAGATGCTGATTGGGCTCTTCTTTTCAATGGTTTTGCTCCACCCCATTGGGCTTGGCAAGAGGAGCTGGGCCTGGCTTGGGAATGCAGGGAACAAAGTACCAGTTGGGCGCTGGGCACTGAGATCCAGCAGATACCAAGGAACACTGAAGTGGTACTTCAAGGTAAGCAGCCTGGCTCCCAGACCCACCGATAAAGGTGTGCGAGATAAAGTGGCTGTTTGGGCTTGGAGGAAGGCAGTGAATTTTTGGTAAGACGCAGCAGTGTGAGCCTCATGTCAGCCAGGCTCTATCTCAATGTTAGGGCAAACAAAGAAATAGTAATTTAACTGGATGAAGCTGCTCTGAGTCACTGTTTATCCATGGAGTAGAGCTCCACACAAGCAATTATCAAGCCTATGAGAGCCCACTAAAGACTGCACTTTAGTAACCTGGGTTCCTCTTGCCCGCAGCCCCAGCTCAAGCCAGGGTGCTCACATCTACTAAGACCACCAAAATCCTAACTTGATATGAAGGAAACAGCTTGGATCTCACCTCAAAAAACAATGTGGAGCACACCAAACACTGGACTAAGGCATTCCTGCCTTCACCTTTCTGCTGGAGGTGAAAGCAGGAATGGCCCTCCAGCCCAGACAGACCAGCATTACACAGCAGAACCAAGACCAGACACCTGACAGCTCCCTCAGTCATGCCAGCCAGGTGGTCACAGCATTTCCTGGGCTCTCCTGCTCCAGACTGTGGCACTGAAAAGAAAACAGATGTGGGTGCATTCCATGGGCGTGAGTTTGGAGAACACCCAGGAGCAGCTAAGCGTCATAGCCTGGAGCTGCTGTAAGGCAGCTTGCACACCTGGAGGCTGCTTTCCATGGAAAGCACTGCCCTAAAAAGAGTGCAAATCAGTGGTGAACAGCCTGATGAGAGCTGCAGCAGTAGCCCTGAGAGAGATATGCTGCAAGGAGCTGTGCTATTCCCATCCCACCACGTCTGCTGCCCTGCTAAGCCCTTCTGCCTCAATCCTTATTCTGGCCATATTTCCCGAGACCACCTTTCCCTCCTAAAGCCTTTCAATCTCTGTGCTTCCACAGATGACTTCTAATGTCAGAAGAAAACAGTGTGGTGGCTCCAGGTGCTCCACATCTGAGGTGACACTCATCCCTGAGATCGTGCCTCCATCCTTCTGTGAAGTCTTGAAGTTTGATGGTCACCCTGTACAACCCCAATCCTCTGCTGGACAGTTACCAGCACACAGCACAACACTGGCAGGATGCACTAAAGCATGCCATGGGCTTCTACCAAGAAATCACATTCCTGGCTGTTCACCTTCTATGGAAGGCGCATCTGGCTCGCTGGACTGATGTGAAGTGCAGCATCAAAGAGAGGACAGAAGGGGCCATCACCCGAATAAAAAGGAGCCAGTGGACTTGAAAGAATCAGGGTACCTAGAGAGAAAAACCCTGTTCTTTGCTGGTTCACAGGGGTGAACATGCTGCTCCATACCTCATTTCTGAATGGGGACAACACACTACATGCACTGCATGAAAAGAAACCATCCGAAGCAGTGGTTGAGGCATTTTCTTTATAGGCATGAAATTTGCTTGGCCTTCCCAAACATCATAGGAGCAGGAGGGAAAAAACCCCAATAAGTAGACCATGGCATTCTGAGATAAATTACTAATTAATAATCCAGATGAGATTACCACTTAGTATTTCTCCTAATGTAAATCTTTGGCAACTGTACAGGATAATGCTCCTTAAGATATTTCTTCAATGATCTTCACGCAAAAGAAATGACCCCTGCTCAGGAAAGCTCCCAAGTACATACTTATCTTGAAACACTTTTACTGAAGTCCTCATAAGTACATGGCTAAATTAAAGTGTTTACCCAAAAAGGGACAGACTTGAGCACTGTACTCTGCTTCAAGCACCAGATGTTTTCCAAGACCATTCTCTGGACTCTGGCTATGTGCAGCAGTTACCAACCTAGCCTCAGCTGGGTGCCCCAGGGTAGGGGCAGCAAAGACCAAGAAGCTCAATTGGAATTTTTCTTTAATGATGACAAATAGGTTCCTGCAGTACACTTTGTAGCAACTGGTTAAATAAATGATCCTAGACCAGAAAGCTTTCTTCTCTTCCTGGGGAAATGGTTTTGGCAGGCTTGAAAGGCATGCCATTTCTCCTGATTCTGCTTCCAAATTTCATTACTTCTGCTTCTCACTGCTTCTTCAAAAATACTGCTCTCCTTTCTCAGCAAGAGGATTGAAGATCCCTTGCTGACAGAAGACATCTCTTACCTGCCTCCACTTTCCTCAAGCTAAAGTCTGCACACCTGTCATTTTTCCAAGCACACCTTTGCGGTGTGACTGTTTCCACATTTGATATCTCTCTGTGTGGTCAGTATCTTTCTAAATGTACTGTGCCTGAACACCCCAAGCATAGATACGGCTAGAGCCAGAGGGAGAGTGGTACCGCAGCCTCCTTGCTCTGCAGTACAACTCCTTTGCATTCTTAGCCTGAGAGGCCAAAGGGTTCTCTTTCAGTCACATCGTGGCCAAATATATTTATATCCCAGTACTCTGTCATCCTACCTTGTCCTTTCACTTCCCATTTCCTTCCGGCACAGCTGCCTCCCATGCTGCCCAAACCGTCCACAGAAGGAGGGGAAAGTGAGGTTTGTTTTTTTGTTTTTATTTTTTTGTCTTTAAATAAACACTATTTTGACAACTGTTACAAGGTGAACTTCTGTTCTCCCATTTAAAACCACAAACATTAAAACATCATAGTTGTGTCACTTTCACACAGTGGGAAACACCTGAACCTTGTTACCAGACTTGGTGCGGATCATCAGCATCAGGGCTTTCCCGGCTCTTGGCAAACATAAACACACAATCAACACAACCTTTGTTACCTCCACTGATGTTACAGGATATTTTGGAAAGGTCTCCTGCACTAAAGCACTCAAGCTCCCTCAGAGTAATCCCAAGCAGCTGTATGATCTGGAATCTCCCGCATTCTTACTGGGGCAGGCAACCTACAGATGCCAAGGGCAGAGACAAACTCCACTAATGCATGATGGTGCAGAGGCTTCCTAACATTTGTTTTTCAGATTATGGCATGGAAAGACATATGCTACAAACTACAGATGAGGCAGGAGCCTCTTACACGACATTTTGCTTTTTATCAATGTATAAAGTGTAGCCACACTGCTGCATTTCACATGCCAATCAAGCTGTTCTGGGTTGCCCCTTGCCTGGCACTTCCAACACACCCCAATCAGCTCTGGGGAGCAAGCCCAGGGAAGCCCTAGGCAGCATTACGTTTACATGGCTTAAAACACAACTAGGACAATGCAGAGTAAGGCCAGAAAACACTGCTTACTTGAGCAGCAGACCGAGCAAAGCCTCCTCCCCCCAAACTGCGGAGCTTTCAGATTCAGTTTGCACTTCGCAATCCACCACCACCATCCTTCCCCAGAGCTGCCAGGGAAGTCTGCTGCTCCTTCCTCCAGTCACCCTCACATTTAGTACAGGGGAAGGCTGCAAAGTCAGCAAACCCTGCTTAAGGCCATCCAGGCAGCCAACTTACAGCTCCTCCTTGAATCACAGCCTCCTGATGAGGGTACATCACACCTCCTCCCTACACTGCTGGGGCAGGGAACACACATCCCAGGCCAGCCTCCAGAGGGAACAGTGCCCAGCTGCCCCCAGAGCAAACCTCACAGCCACACTTAGTCTTCCAGGGCCTGAAACAGGAAAGCTATCCTGGGTGGCTAGCCCTGCTGCTGCCCTGTCCACCTGTTTATGCCCAAGACTTGCCACAGCTCTGTGAGCCAGGAGGCTGGAATTTCACATCTGGAACCCAGCCCTCTGCTTATGCCACTCGACTGGCATCCCAGTCAAAGTCTTCAAGAATCCCCAAATACAGAAATCGGATCTCCACAGAGGCTGCAGTGCCAGCCACCAGGCATGGCTGCCAGGGACTGACTGCCAGGTCTGGTGGCAGGGACATGTCCTGTCAGAGTCAGTGCTGGGAGCTCTGGGATCAATTCTGCCACATGCATCTCTGCCGAGCTCCACCTCATGCACTCACACTTGGCGTGCGCATGTGACTCATTTACTGCAGCTCATCAGAAATCCACAGCCCCAGCAGTGTTCTAGGGTCAACACTTGCTCTCCAAGTGGCACAGGCGGCACAGTGACTCCTCAGCAATCAAAGACAGATTCCTTGCTTGGTGCCTTCTACCTGGCAACCCAGTGGACACTGCAAAGCATCCCAGGGCAGTTACCTGCTCATCTTAAGTCACACAGATGCTGGCTGTACACCTTCCCCTGAGTCAGGGACCATCTCAACAGAATGAAGCTGACAGCTACCAAGCTTCAAGTTTTATTCTACTGCTGCCAGCCAGCAGTACTTTAGTCCCTACATGAAACACCTGCAGACCCTCAGGGCTAAGTGTAGCCCAACATAGACACTTGCATCTCACTCCCTCCTCCTGAATCCTACCTGCTTTCAAGTCTCCTCTCTAACACCAATCTACACATCACAGATTCACAGAATCATTAATGTTGGGAAAGACCTCTAAGATCATTAAGTCCAACGGTTAACGCAACACTGCTGCGTTCACCATTAAACCATGTACCCAGCTGCCACATCCACACATTTTTTGAGTACTTCCAGGCATGGGGATACCACCATATATCTGGACATCTTGTTCCAATGGCTGACCACTCTCTCAGTGAAGAAATTCTTCCTAATATCTAAGCTAAACTTCCTCTGGTGCAACTTAAAGACATGTCCTTAAGTCCTATCACTTGTTACTTGGGAGAAGACACTGTCCCCCATCTGGCTATAACCTCCTTTCAGGTAGGTTCATGTATCCCTCCCTTAGCCTCCTCTTCTCCAGGTTAAACACTCCCAGCTCCCTCAGCCACTCTTCATTAGATTTGTGCTCTGGATCCTTCACCAGTTTTCCACTGCCCTTCTCTGGACATCCTCCAGCAGCTCAACATTGTTATAGTGAGAAGCCCAGCAGGGCTGGTAGGGGTGGAAGGCTCTATATAGCTTCTCAGAGCCAGGTAAACAAAGCTGGAGCTCAGGAAGCATCCTCTCAGCCACACCCACAGCTGCCCCTTGATGAGGGGTCACCAATGCCCCTGCATGCCTGAGCTGAACTCACAGCTTCCAGGCCCAGGTCCCACTAAGCCTGTGCTTACCACAGAAAACCCCTCCCAATATAGCATCAGTTGCCTATTTGTAACATGATGTTTACTAACACCAGAAACACTCCTGTTGGAAGTGGAGGATGAGATGAGTCAAGGGAGCATGAGCAAGGGAACTTTTTTCTGTCATGGAAAGATGAGGGGATTGTGGGAGGGTTACTTAGGGATGGATGCTGCAGCATTGGCTGATCACCTGCAGCTCCCTCACCAAGGAGACTCAAGGGCACACTTATTTTTTCACATCAGACCCTTAAGCTCTGGGAACATTTTCCTGTGAAAATGTGAGATCAGATACAGCACAAAGGAGTGTGCCAGCATCCCCCTGCAGCCTGCTCCAGGCTTGGGAAGCACTCAGTGACAGCAGGTGTTGAAGCATCAATTTAACATGAAGGCTCTGAAAACTTCCTGACAGTTCCTGGGACCCTCTTCCAGCTGCTCAATAAGGCACCGCTTTTACAGGGCCTCTTCAGGCAGTGCCCATCTCCAGGGGAACCATGACCCCACCAGCCAGCAGTCCTCCAGCACATGGGGGGGGAAGGAGCCCCCACTGCTCACCCTTGCCCAACCTCCACTCTGGATGGTCACTCTGTTATTCCATTTGCTCAGAGCCCCTGGGAAGATTTGCAAGGACATCTGACTGCTGAGGCACTAGTGACACCAGTCTTCAGCTGTGGGCAGAGATGAACATGACAAGGTTTGCTACGGGTCTCAGAGTGGGGTAGGGGAAGGAAAGGGATTACAACCCAAACTTCCCAAGGCACTATCTCACACCTGGAATACTGTCCAAGAATATGTTCCTGAGCAACAGAAGGCAAGAAATGAATGCCTTCTAGGGCTCCTTGAATTTTGCAGACTTTTTCCAGTGTCAAGCTATATCCCATCCTGAATGGCTGGAAACAGACCCCACATGATGTTCTTGAACTGCACACCCATATGGTGGCAGATCAGATTCTTGAAGCCCCTCCAGGCAAAACAGTTGCCAGACCTTGACTCTTTCTAGAGCCACCACTGCATTTTCCATTTTTCCCTCCTGGCTGCATCCAGCCATCTCCTGATGCTAGACTAATTTTCAGAGCCTCACATTTTCTGCTCCATCTTTGAGAAAGTTATTGCTATCCTGCCCTCAAATAGCCAACACCTCTTCCACCTTACCAAACTCATAATGGAACTCCTGGCTCCCTTCCTCAGATTCATCTCCTACGCCACTGCACTTACCAGCCCCAAATGGGCTGACTAGAATGCACATTTATATTATGGATCAATTTCTGAGTTTTCAACCTTTCCTAACAGGCAATGGAGGGTTGGTGTCAGGGGCTTTACCAGAAAGCCTCAGCTGACTTCTGGTGCATGTTCAGCCAAGGTTTGGCATCCAGAGGAATGACTGGAGCACGGGACATTGTCACACATAGGGTCTAGGAACTGCTGGACAACTGCGTAACAAGTTTTGGCTACAAGCCATCCACTCAGCTTACCCTTGTGTACCATCCCTTCAGCATGGCTCAACAGGGGCGCAGGCTTCTGCACTCCATGCACTGCCAGAGGTGAAGGCACCAGCAACTTTGCCCATGCCTAGGATGATCCTTTGCTCCCTTCATCCTCCTGCTTCACCCCAGTACCCGCTGCTGGGTCCCCACTCTCTGCCAGCTTCCCACACGTCCATGTGGCAGCTCCCGGCCATCCCCACCCCTGCCCACCCCTCCTCCCAGTACTGACTCACTTGCCCCCAGCCCTGACTCACTCCCTGCTGGTCCTGATCATGCATCAGGCCTGCCTCTGGCATCCCCACCACACTGAGACACAGGGTGAGGTGTCAACACTCCGCTCTAGAGAGTAGCAGTGAAGCAGCATGGATCCACAGCAAGGAGAACCTGGCTGAGCTCTGCATCCCACCCTGAACAGCTGCATGACGCAGACATGCTGCTGATAGGCCCCATGCCTCTGTTCATCAGAATCACATACAACTCCTCCCAGGCAGAGAACACAGCTGATTTCTAGGCACTGGAAAGACAATCCACTTTCCAGATGATACATGCTAGCAGCACACAAGTATTTGTTGCTGCCTGCACTTTCACCTACAGACAGCTGAAATCTCTGTTGAATTACTAGGAGTGAAGGGCATGTCTTGCAGCGATGGACCTCTGCTCCCATTGCTAAGGTTCAGGAAAGCAGCAGGGGGCTGTCACTGCCCTGCAGTCCCTTCTTCTGCTGTGGCTTATGAATTTACCTCTCTCCTGGATGAGTAACACCTCTCTTGTAACTAGCCACAAGATTAAAACCAAAGATGTTTTTGGATGGTTTCCCAGCCGCTTGACAGAGTAACCTCAAGAACAAAAGCTTCACACTGCCCCTGCCAGCTTGGTCAGCCACAGCAGCCAGGGAGATGCCCAGGTGGGCATCAGTGCACCTTACAAAGTTTTGCCACTGCTAGTGTAATTTTCCATCCAATGTCAGTGCTTAGGCTCTCCAGGACCAGATATGCTCCCTGCCCTCCAGGGAGGATGCAGTGGCACCAAGCTGCAAGTTTAACACAAAAAATGTGAAAGAAGGAATAAAACATTCCCCTTCCACCTCCATGTCAGCCCTGGCACAGCCTCTCCTGTCTGCAGGCAGCATCCATGTTTGGGTAGAGCAAGGCTGCTCTGCTCAGTGCCCCCACTCATCCATGGACTCTTCATTCTACACATCATGCAGCTATTAAGTGTCTCCTCCTGCTATCTGTCACCTGTCTCCACTGTCACATTTTTCTCCTTTAGTTCTTTCCTACCTGGAGAGATAGGGCTCAAGTTCACGTTAGGGCAAGGTCAGTCCCCAGACTTGTGGGGGATGTCAACAAGGACAGCACATATGCCTGACCATTCTTCTTTTCCCCTGGCATTTACAGTCACCAGATTAAGAG
Organism: Drymodes brunneopygia; assembly: GCA_013400955.1. Lineage (NCBI taxonomy): Eukaryota > Metazoa > Chordata > Aves > Passeriformes > Petroicidae > Drymodes > Drymodes brunneopygia. Next base: position 994,474 of record VZTZ01050758.1, read on the forward strand.
AGTGGAAACCACACCTTGACTATTCCCTCTGGTATTTGCTTTGGTACCACAGTATGGGAAGGAACAGGAGGTTCCTCCTCCAGCACTGCAGGCAGCAACATGCACCCGCAGGTCTTCCTCTTGGACCTTCTTTTGCCTACTCACTTACCCCAAGCGATGGGACAGCTGTGCATGTTCAGCCATCCCCAACACACATATTTTAAGAAGTATAGGCAGATAAAACCAAACAAAATAACCCAAAAAACAAAACTCCCAACACCAAACCACTGCTCTCTAGCCACATTTGAGTCTCAAACCCTTCTTGATCCCGAAATCCACCTGTCACAAGACTCCTGCAGGCAAAAAGGGTATGAAAATGTACACCTGTCTAAGTGGGAAGGAAGAGCAGGAATAACAAGGCAGCCAAGCCCTGGCGCTGGGGATAGGAGGAGAGGGTGTTGCCCCAGAGCTCTTGAAGTCTCCAGAGCCAGCTCAGAAAGGAGGAGTTGGTAGAAAGGGTGGGTTTCGCAATCAGAAACGTTGTGTCAAGTCAAAGGATGCTCTGAAATGCTGGAGTGGGCTGTGAAGCAACTAGAGGATGATCAGGACGACTGACAGGATGGAAACAACCAGAGGGAAGAGCAGGTGGGCATCTTTGCCCCAGGCCAGACACGCTAACCACCCTGCAGTAGTTTTTCAGGACTAGGCTGGGAGTTTCCAGCCCACACACTTACTCAGCCACAACATTCAGCTCTACCTGTACCACTGCTTGGAAGGGCTAGAGTCTACCTTCACTGAACGGGTTTAAAAATTTCTTTTCTTCCTCCAAGAAATGCAGTGGAAATAACACAAGACAGAATATAGGTGCTGCTGTTCAAACAGCAAAGCCACCTCTGCTACCCTGTCCAAAACCTGCTTTGTTCTCTCTTTACCAGACAGACACTTCCACTCACTCCCATATATTCTGAAAAGAGGCTCAACAAAACTGCCCACCTCCTCCACCTAGATTGCCCCATCTCTTCTCTTCCCCAGATTTGCAAACTCCATCTAGAGAGTCTATTTGATCTTTCACATTCAGCCACCCCCAGAGACATCTGCAAGCACAGCTGTGTCAGACACAGAGGCAAAGACCCAAGCAATCAACATGTCTCCACAGGCATAAGTCTGCTGATGGAGGTGCAGTAATACTGGCAAAACTGCTTCTCAGTGTTTTAAGGTGATGGAATAAAACCAGACTGGAAGCAGGATCATTTTTTGCTAAAATAATATATTGGCAGAGCAATCAGAACACGCAGTCCTACACATCAAGCTGGCCAGAAGCTGCAGGTGTTTTGGAGGAGACACCTAATGAACCCCAGAGACATGGCCCAGGCCATGCTCAAATACTGCTACCATACCATGGTTTTAAACCTTTGATTTGCAAAGGTGCATCCCTCACTCCGTACCTACCAGAGGAAAGCTGAGCTATGGCTCCTGCTCCACAAGACTCTCCTGGAGCAACTTCGGCTGTTCCATCCTGTAGCACTCAACTCCCCAGATGAAAACACAAAAGCTTACTGGCATTATTCCCTACAAGACAGAGCTCTGCTCTCATCAAATGGAACAAGCTTTAAAGAAAACAAAATAAAGAAGTGAAATGCTGGGGGATTCCCCCCTTTTTTGCTTAAAGCACATCAAAGCATTTGCTTTCCCTGACTTGAAACCATAGTGAAGGAGCTATCTACTAGCTTTGAAATTCCCCTCCTACCCTCGGCGGTAATAAAACATGAAGACAGAGAGCATGAGATTCCAGGAGCACTATGCAGCAGGGATTTACAAGGGATACATCCTGTCAGGCACACTGGATCATTTTTATTTTTAACAGCATTACAGCGTTAGTGGGTGAAAGGGAAATTGTGGATGGAGCAAGATTTTAGTGAGCCATCTGCTGTGGTATCTCACCCAGTCTCCCTTTCAAGGTTTGTTCACTGGACTAAGGAAGAAACATCACCTCATGGACTGAAAACAGGCATAATAACCCTAAATAAACCAGTAGCTCAAAGTGACAAAGCACTGCATTACAGACTGGCAGGAACCAGAGGCAAGGGTGATCTTTGGTTTCATTAATCATTTTCACTGGCTAGGGTGCTGAGTTTGAAGAGGTGTTAGTTGCTGGCTGTTCCCAGGTTTGCTACCTGTTTGGCAGAGTAGCGGGGCACCACAGGAGAAGGGATACTATAAATCAGAGGCAGATGACAGGATAGGACAAGGAGAGGCAGGAAACAATTCCAGAGGCACATGCTCAGAGGATGGGTGTAGGTTTGTCAGGGCATCACCCTACATAAGCCGGGGCCAGCTGAGTGCTTTGTTTTACTGGAGCTCTCTCCTCATAAGGTAGAGGAGTCTCAACAAAAGATCTTAGATACTAAGGAGCAACAAGCAAGGGGAACAAGAAACCCAGAGAATAGAGGTGCACTGAAAAAGTAACGAAGACCTCCATATGGACAAGAGGAGAAGACAGAGCTGGCTGCATGGCTCTGAAGGTGACCACGGTCCCAGCATCTCACCACAGGTTTTTCTGCCACTCTTCACAGCCTGGCATTTCTACTCTACCAAGCTTATGATACACAATCATAATATATGTTATGCTTATGCAAGATAACCAAGCCTCACCTTCATATTTTCCTTGATTAGCTAAGCAGATTGATCTCCTTGTGTTTCTCACAACAAATCTACCTCCTCAGGCCTCAGACTAAACTATAACTTTTCTGCATTCTCTTCAATTTTTCAGCAGCCTTTTCTGAGCACCAACACTGGATTTAGACAGTGTATTTTAATATCAACCTCCCCAGCATCATCTACAGCAGTAGAGTCTCATTCTTAGGGCTAGTCATTGCTGCCTTTCCAGGTGTAAAGTGTTTCATACAACTGCCAGGTCTGAAGGGGCCTTAACAGGTAATCTGTCCAGATTCTTTACTTGAGGCACAGCCAGTTGCAAGTCATCCAAATCTACAGACCTTTAGCTAATTTCTTCCAAAACTAACATATCCATCCCAATCCCTCAAAAAGCCCTTCAAGATAGCCTCCCTTTCTGCTTCACCATCCCAACTGATATTGCAGGGAACCATAAAGTCTGAACTCCCTAATTATAGGTAAAGTGACTTTCTGCCCCATCTTCATCACAACTACAGCCTTCTACAAAGTACATTGCTGTACATGCTTAAAGTCCATGAAGTTCCTTCCTTCACCTTTTCTTACTCAGGCTACACAGCCCTTCTCACAGGTCTTCTCATCCTTCCTCCCAGACCATATTTCTAAAGACCTTAATTTGTATTGCTTTGCTGGATAGTCTTGTGTTTGCGCACATCCTTCTCCAACAGTTGCATCTATATCTGAGCCTGGCCCTTCAGCAACACCTCATCTCTGTTCAGGAGAGCACTAATTGCTTCCTGTACTTTAGAGGTGTCATGCCTCACATAGCCTGGCACAAGGCTTTGGAGAGCACTTAATTGCTTGCTGCACCTTAGAGGTGTCACTCCCTACACAACCTGGCACAAGGCTTTCCTTGTGTTTTTCTGCTCCCCAGAAGAGCACTAATCCTCAATCCCTTAATTCTGGCCAACACCAATATCTTTCCCTGCCTGCCTAGTTAAGGTCTCTTTATCAGATAGAAATCTTTTGAATACAGCTTTGCCACTAGTTGAGGGTCCACATGGGGCATGCTCCCTATCTCCTACCCCTTCCCCATGTGTTTACAAGGCTTACACTCGGGTCACTGCCACTGGCTGACCTAAGTCAAGACCTATTACATCCGTCGCCTCCGCTCAGCCATGAGGCAGGCCATCCTCTAAGGCAGGGGTGTTGACCAACTTGATCCACTACGTTCCAGACAAATGGATGCTGGTGATTTTTAACTGGCATATTCTCCCACCTCCCTATCAGAATAAACACTGTTTATTCTAGCTTATCTAGACAGGCTGGATGTAGTCCCATTCTCTTCACCTGTATTTCAAGGGGTCAAACCTCAGAATCTCTCTTCACCAGATGTTTTCTCTGGTGGCTGCTCACCATGCAAAAGTTGCCTTAGTCTGTAAGTACTTTCAGGGAAATTTCGTATGACTTTGCCCATATGACCCCATCTAATTTACCAAAATAGTCTTGTCACCTGTTCTGATTTGTGCTTGGATTTGCTTTTTAAAATTAACTCATCATCCCTGATCTTCTTTGCAAGGTGAAGACAGAGCTCTTACTGTCACATTCTATTTGTTCCTCGTTTCCACGCCTGCAGGAGCTAAGTCCTTCTATCCAATAGCTGCATCAGCTCCTTCTGCCCTAGCTAGGAGTTTACACCAAGTTTCGCATGCACCGCAAACCCAGTTCCTTCCTCCCAGATTTATAACTTTGTGACTAATGCCAACTCAAACTGCCTTTTCTGTTTTGTGAGTAATAGCGAGTCCTTGGGCAGCAACCGCAGCTCAGCGGACACACAACAATAATTCATTTCCAGGTCTGTGCCTCAAGCATGGAGTTAGAGCCCAGGAAAACCAAACCACCCACTTGTGTATGCAGACATCCTCAAGATGTCAGCTTTACCAGCATCACCTGAGAGCCTCCAAAATTCAATGGCCTCACATAAAGGGAGTGCAGACCATAAGCACAGGGAGATGAAGGATGAATCCCTTTTAAGATCTTCCTTGGGACCCAAAGGCACTAAATGTTTGTCTCAACGGCACAAGTATCCTGAGGCCATCTTGAGAGACCCTCCCCAGTCTGTGTCATTGCCAGGTGCTTTCTGCCCTCCAGCAGAAAACATCAGATGTGGTAATTATTTCAAGCAGAAGACAAGGCCTGCTGCCATCTCAGTTTCCTCTAAGTACAAGATCATGCCAAGATTGTCTCTGACTCTGAAGGGACCTGAAACAAAGTCTACTGAAAGACACTGTTTATCCGGCAAAAGCAGGGTCAGGCCAGCACATAACTCTCCCACCAAAGGCACTCTTGTGCAAAATTGCACTTGTAAGAATAGTACTCTCCCCCTGACCCATGTCAGCAACACATCAGGAGACAGGTGGATGATTTAAGGGAGCCCATCAGAACAGTTTTTCCATGCAGGCCAACAGGAGAAAGCACAACACATCCCCACAGGCAACACCACATGGCAACAGAGCCAGAGGTCACATCACTGGTGGCAGCCAGCTGTCTGCAGAGTGATGCTCTGCACTAAGCTGGGAACAGGGACCTGCACAGAAACGTGAGAGAACATTGTTTGGGAAGGGGGTGTCAAAGCAAGCAACTTCTCTGCACAAAAAATTACAGGGGTGCAGAGGTGATGAGCACACCCCAGGAAGGGATATCAGTAGCTCTGGCGGCACACAGTCCTTCCAGGAAGTGAGAGGGAACAGACACACAGGAAAAGTCTGCAGCAGCCACTCTTCCAGACAGAGAAAGGCTGGGAGGTTTTTCAGCTTGCTGCTCAGAGGCAGCATGGCTGTGGTGGTTCAGAAAAGCAACAGCAGAACACACTGAAAACAGGCAGCACGAATCCTGCCTGTGACAGCTTTCTCTTGTGCTGATGCAAGGAGTTGCCTTTTTAATACACAGTCCTTTAAGAGATCCAACACTTTCTTTAGTGCAACAGCAGAACAGCCAACAGAAATGGAAATCTTCAAAACCTTGCTTTAAGCCAGACCTGTACTACCAACAGCAAATTTCTCTGGGGAAAAACAGCATGCATAAAGGAAGAACTATCTCTCTTCCCAGCACAATAACCATGTGGGCAGAGGCTGCTGGCATCAACAGACCAAAGCACATCAAGAACAGAAGATCTTGCTCAGATGCAGGGGGCTATGCCAGCAGGATGCCTATCTTGCCCATATAAACTGTGTAGCCACTCCAAGAGATTGGCCTGACAAGAGTATTGGGATACTGGGAAACTGTTTCCATCCCCCAATCTGGCTTTAAGGAGGAGTCAAGGAAGGGAGGTGAAAACCGAAGAGGGAGAATGGCAGGCAGGCAATTTCAACATGCAAGAGCCATGGGGAGAACAGAAGCCTTTCCAGGACTGCTTAGCAATCATGTGCAAGGAATACATAGGGAATATGCAAACACAACCCCATAAAGTGAGCGCTGTGCAGAGAAACATGGAGGAAAGGGTTCAGCACCTCTCATAGCAAGCCAGCCTCAGGCTTCCTGCAGCTAATCTGTATTTGGAGCAGAGGGCAGACACCCAGCTCCATGCTGGAAGGACATGAAGTGAGAAGGCAGTGCCAACCACAGGCCTGCAGGCTCAGAGAAAAGCCATTTTATACTGCAAGCTTTTGCTCTACAAGCTTGGCAGCGACTTCACGAATCTCACCCTCTCTCTGTTGCAGAATGCGTACATACGTATGCACTTCTTTCTCATTCCTTCATTTTTATTTTTCTCCTTTTAACCAACTTTCTAGGCAATGCATGAAGCTGGCCCCCCTAACTCACTACCCTGGACAAGGCAGAATGCTTCTGGCAGATGAAGGCTGCAGGCAGAGAGGTGCTTCCTGAGAAGGCTGTGCTCAAAGCAGGTCCTGCACACATCAACTTGCCATATGGATAGGAAGGTGAGAAGTCTTTCCCAGCAAGAGCCTGAGCTGTACAGGGCACAGGAAAGAGGATGAGGACTGCGTTTCAGGCAGCAGGCACTCCCACAATGAACACCGATCTGCCTCCAGATCAGGCTCCAGTCTGCCTCCACAGCTGCCCCACGGTGCTGTCCTTTGGAGCTAGAGCATCAGGATCAGCAACACACTTGCTAAGATCAAAGTGGCAGAGGAACATAGGGACTCCCATCTCTCTCCCTTCCTGGAAACCTGCATTTCAGTTTCTAGTTCAGCCCGCAAGTAAGCTTGAAGCTCCCCAGGTTCATTTCCAGAGCCAGGAGGAAGAACAGACAGCTGTGTTGAGATCAAACATAGCCAAACCTTCCTCTGACTCATCCAGTATCTCAGAGGCCATGGCCCATTCAAGGCTCTGCCGTTCCCTGTCCCCCCTCCCCAACACCTCCCTGAGCCATCAGGAAAGACCTGAGACCCTGCAGAGCCAGTTCAGGCAGTAGGAAATCTGCCCCTTTGCTTTGAGTCTCCAAGCGGGGCCTCTGCCTCCCTGTGTGAGAGGCAGTGTGGAGAACAGGCAGCAGGCTGGCACACTGGCCATTTGATGCAGGAGCTGCCAGATAATGGAGGGGGGGGACATCTGCAGGGCTCGACACTGTGGGCTACCCAGCAAGCTCTCAGTGGCAGGAGGAGGCAGGAGCAGCCTGAGGGACTGCCACCAAGAATTGCTTGGTTTCCACCCTCTGGAAAGCAGCTGCCAGATTAAAAAAGCCTTTATGGTCCTGTCATTCAAGGACATGGAGACAAATTCCATTTGCCAAACACTCCCATCACCTTTGTCTCATCTATGCACCACAAAAAGCCCCGGGGATGATCCAGTCCCAGCCTCCAGCAAGCCTTATCATCCTTGCCCATCCCTACCCACAGCAGAGCTCCCAGATGCTTTGATATGCAAATCAGCCACAGGATCCATAAACAGCCCTGTCTGCAATTAGCAGCGCACACGGAATATCCTATACCCAGGGCCTCCTCCCTCCCCGAGCACCACACGGCTGCGCAGGCTTCACGTCAGATGACACAGGTCCCGACTGTCTTCGGTGGGAGCGGGAGGTCCTGCCTGCAGACCTTGGAATTTCAGCACACAGCCTCACCCTGGCTGTCAGGACAGAGATGGGGCGCTTACAGAAAGGATGCAGCTAGGCTTGCACCTCGGTGTGGACGGGAGGGTGGCAGAGGAGCTGCCGGCAGGATGCTGCGGGGCTCCCAGTGACCAGAGGCTCATGGAAAGTGTAGTTAGAAACAGACAAAAAGGAAGACTTGGGCACTGCCAGCTCTCAGGCTTTTACTGCAAACCTCAGGGTACCTGGGATTTTCTGGAAGTTCTAGTTCCCAGAATGAAGAGATTTCGTGCAGATTTTTCTTCCATGTAAACAATATAAAACCCCCTCCAAGCAAATTCCTAGCCCACTTTATTACTGCAGAAAGCTGAAAAATATAACCAAGGATATTTTAAGCCCAGAAAGAAAAAAAATGAAACCCCCCACGCAAACCAGAAGCAAAGCACACTCAGGATATTTCTTTTCTTGGCTCAACTCATGGCTTCAGAACAATTCAGGATAGTTGCACTGCGCTCCAGTCAAAGGGCAAGAAAATGGAGCATTGCAAAGCCTCGTGGCGATGCCTTCTTGACATGAAAACTGACACCCTCAGGAAATACAGTAGCTTCAGTTCCTTCCAAGGTTACCAAAGAGAGGAACAGACAAAAATAGAGCAAACTTAGTGCAACAAAACATACTTATGAGTCAAACCAGAGCCTCTTCCCAACCCCCTCAAAGGCATCTTCTTTCATGTTTATTTTGCTCTTATGGTATCCAGGTAAAGACTGCAGAATGGACGTCTCTCCCCATAAAGACAGCATTTTCCTACTACTAAAAGGCTCGAGATGAAAAAGGCCTTCCTCAGTAGATACCAGCTAATTGCAGTCATTAGAAGTAATGCTTTGCTATTTCTGGTTGAACGGAGTCCTCTTGGAGTCAGTTAGAGCTAAGTGGTCAGCTCTGGGTTCTCTCAGAAGCATTAAGAGTAATAAAAGCTATTAGGGACTGTACAGAGCAATTGTTTGGAGGGGAGGGGTACTGGGCCCGGCCATGCATTTGCAAAGGCTCTGTCCCACGCTCAGGTGGGGCATCGGCAGCACCACCCAAAAGGCACCTGAGCCATGTAACCGTTCAGTGGCTTTGTGACCACTGATAATCTGATGCTCCTGCCCCACAACCCATGGCTTTCTGTGTGTGCTTCCTCCAGAGAATGACAACAGGGAGCAGGACCCTTTCACAGTAACAGACAAATCCAGGAGAGAGGGTACGCCTCCAGGACTGTGCACAACTCAATTAGCCACCCTGAGCACACACGGATAGGCTTTTTGTTTCTAACTTCTACTATCGAGAGGAGCAAGTGAAGGAGGTGCCCAGAACCTCAAATTGCCAAAACACCCGCTCTCCATCCAGCTGAGAACACCAGGCTGACTGCAGCCACAATGCAGATTTTTGGCGTGATGCCTCCTCCAGCAGGTAGCTACACAAAGGGTGCACTCTACGGCAGGAGGAAAAAACATGGTTTGCAGATGTGGAGGGGCTGGCAACCGAGACGAGCAAAAAGGGACTGCTTGGCTAACTGGCCACGGACATGAGCCATATTCGATAGCCCTTTGTCAAGTATTTCAGGGGAGGAGAAGCAGGGTAATGTCAGAAACCTGCTCGCTACTCCCACCACCCTTGGAACATCCCTCCTGCCTCCCTGCTGCTCTCCTTCACAGCGGTGCCTGCAGGAGCGGCGGGGGGCGGGCAGGCAGCTCCCCGAGCCCGAACACGCACAAAAGCGTCGACCGCAGAAGAGACGGGCCCGCCTCGGGCAGGGGCCCAGCGACCCCCGAGATGCACAAACCCCGTTACCCAACAGCAGCCGAAGCGAGGGACGACAAAGCACAGGCGCCCAGGGGACAGAAGCAAACCCGGGAGGCCTTGGGGCGGCGGGCGGCCCAAGCTGCTCCACGGGCGCCGCGCCGGGCGCGCCCCCGGCCCCGCTCCGCCGCAAGATGGCAGCGGCGCC
>VZTZ01050758.1:1004341-1042774 GCA_013400955.1 Drymodes brunneopygia
GCCCTCGGATGTTGGGGCTGTGCCGCTGCCGTGCTCGCCTGTGGGCCCCGGGTCCCGACCTTGCCGCCCGCCCCTTGGAGGGAGCCGCTTGCAGGGGCCCCTGGTGCTCTGTGCACAGGGCGTGGAACGTGTCAGCGCCGAGCATGAGCTGCTGCTCTGGAGGGACAGAGGAACGCTGTCCCCGAAGATGCACGGGGCGAGTTTGAGTGACACTTGAGCGGCACAGCGCGGCAGAGGGCGGTGACATCGCGCGAAAGCAGCTGGGAGCTGGAGCCTTTGTGTGGCTTGCACACTGTGCGGCCCACGGCGCTGGGGTCCGTGCCTCCGCAGTGTGGCCTGGGGGAGAGGGAAAACACTCTTCTGAGCTTCGTGCATGTTCAGAGAGTTTCCTTGCTCAGAATTCGTGTGGGGCTGCGCTCCTGGAGTTAGGCTGTGTTTGGGTATGAGTGGTCACGCAGCAGAATTGGACCGAAATTCCTGTGTCCTGACAAGCGTGGCATTTACTCGCGTGTGTCATGGGGACTCGGGAAGTGTGGGCGCTACTCTGTGCTTTCTTGGTTATTCTCCAGAAAGCTTTTTTGGAGGACCAGTGAGTAAGGGGAGGCAATTGGGGGGAAAAGCAGTATGACATATTTCTTAAAAGCATGAATAACTTAATCTATGTAGTAAAAACAGGTGGGCAAGCCAGCCTTTTTAACAGCAGGACACAGATGCTCATCTGAGCTGTGTTGGCTTGTCTGGTTCCAGAAGTGAGGCTGCAGGTAACTGTAGTGCCTTGCAATGTGAGCATACCTTTGTCTCCAGGTCATGTTTCTCTTAAGGCTGAATTCCAACAGCATTAGGCATCCTCTTCTGGTATAGCTTTATCATGAAGGCCTAGAGCCATTGTTGTTTTTTATTCTGTGAACAACTAGCCTAGGTCAGCTGTTCGTGACTTTTTTTCATGGTCGAGACACACCTACACACCTCTCTTCCTTCTTATTTGTGTTGTTCTCCTTGCCACAGCTCCCCCCAGCGTGGTTACTGCTGTCGGGTTTGTGACTGCACCTCACTGGTCGGGGCTGGGAACCAAATCTGATGTTGTGGCTTTCCACCGCTGTCCTATTGTTGAGACCTCAATACGTCTAAAACCAGTAAAGAGACATTCGAGAGGTGACTGTAGTGTAAAGTTTGGGTAGCATGGGCAATTCTCTGAATCCACATGCAATTCCCAAAGGGCAGAGGCAGGGGAGGGACCTTTCTTGGCTTCACCTCAAACCCCACAGACCCACCAGAGAGAACTTCTGAGGCTAATCCAGTACCTGCTTTACTGCTCTTTTCCTTTGACTTCACACAGATATTTGTCCTCTCTGTAGCTTAATTTTCTGCTGGTGCACTGGGAATAACCCCTCCCTATTTTAGTACAGTGCTGTGAATATTAATATATAGGATGATTTTAGGTGGTTTTGGATATTACAACAATAAGTACTGTCAGTAGTTCAGAGGTTGTGACTTCTAGATACTTAAAATGTCAAAATTAAGTTTTATTTTAAAAGTATGCAGCTGTTTTGTTATCTGCCATTCCTGATCATGGTCTGGAAAATGAGGTTAGTGTGTTTTGCTTCAAAATTGTTAGCAGATGAACCTGTAATGAGTTTCTGTTGGTGACTTGAATCAGTAAATATCCTGTTTTATAGCTAATCCTATTCATAAAGAGGTTTAAAAAAGACTTAATTCCTCTTTGTGGATCCTGACCTTTTTGTCTGTCATTAATGTAAAACCAATTATGTCTTGGTAATGAATATCTTGCGTATTTTTAACACATGCAGCCCTTAATCACATTGTTTCCTTTATGACGGGAGCTGTGAATGGATTGAGTCCTGTAGTTCACGGTTGGCTCCTGCAGCTCACTGTGACAGACGATCTATAAATAGACCTGCAGTGGCAGAGTAGGGGTTTCGGCATTTGCTTTGCATGTACTGTCTTGGGTTTATTTCCTGTGTTTTAATGATGGATGACAGATGCAGTTCAAATCTTTATGGTACGTGTCTGTTTTGATCTTGTGAAAGAGTAAAGGTGATGTTGGTCCCCACTGTTTGACTGTGCAGATCAGGTCACTCCTATAAAAGTGAGGAATATTTTTACCTAGTTTCTTTGGCTTTGACAGCAGGCTTTGGGTAGTTTGCCTCAGCATTTGCTTTGCAACAGCCATTAGTTTTCCATGAGGCCTGTCTGTGTGGATGAGTTGCTAACAGAAAGATGGAAAAGAATAGCTGAATGATTATGGAATTACAGATTTTGGGAATATAGGGAGCAGGGGTTAGTTCCAAAACTTGTGATTGAAAAGGAAAGTAATACTGCATTGCCAGGTAACAGCACTCTTTAAAATTACATTTACTGTAGGATGCAGGCAAGGTGGGAATGGTGCCTTGGCTGTTTTTTAGGGTATACACCTCTGATAACTTGGTCAGAGCTGTTGCACTGGCTTCTGCAGTGTTCAGATGCAGACCTTTTCAGTGCTCCCATGGCTGTATTAGTAGAGCAGATTCATGCAGATCATTCTTGTGAAGCATTCTGGTGTTTTTACTGAAATGACAAGAGGTCCTTTTCTTGTCCAAATCTCCTGGTGTTTCTTTAGAGATACTGAAACCATGCAAGTCTGGGTTGGCAGTGGAAGAATTCCCAGTCTTGTGTTGTGCCACATTGCCTTGCAGCAGTGTTCATGTGCCTTCATTTTGAGCTGGATCAAGAAACTGAGCTAGCTGAAAACTGTGACTGACTTACATAAGTGCTAAAGCCAGCATAAGGGAGGTGGTTGAAGTGTGTGTTGGGGGGACACAGGGCTTCCTTTCTTGGTACTGTGTGCCCTGGTGTTCATTCAAAGTGAGTGCGTAATCCTGTCCTCCTTGTCTGGCAGATGTCCTTGCTTTGTATCAGTTCCCTGAGATGGTCTCCTCATGTGTTTGGATGCATTTGTTGAAAATACTGTACATGTATTTTTTGTATCTTCCAATTTTATTAGCTGGGATGAAACTTTCCAGAATTTCTCCATTCAAAAGCCACTCAAGATTGCAGTAAATATAAGTTAGTTCTTTAATATCGAGGAAAACCAGTGAAGGTGATAGCTATAGCACTTGAAAATGGTGGAGTGGGTAAATAACTTCCAGACATTTATAACTAGTGAAGAGCTTCTTTGTTGTGTAGTGTTGGAATTTTATGTCGGTCTTTTGCATTGAATGGGGTAAAGGCTGAAGGGCCCTTGAGAAGAGTGTTTGGCATAGCAGGGTATTGCATGCTCAAAAGTAATTCAGTGAAGTACAAATAGGGTCATTTTAGTGAATATTTGATTAGCAAATTCCTCACCTTTTTCTGAATCTTACTTTGAGCTCTTGTCTGAGATCTGTGATAACTTTTAACAGATATGTGGAGAGGGGCAAAGTGTCTCTGTGTCTGTGATTTTCATGAGATGGACCCACTACTGGAAATTAGGGGCAGCAGGATAGAAACAGGAAGAGATTCCTCTGCATGGTTCTTTATTGCTGCTTTGTTGCAGCTATGAGTGGTCAATGTATCAATAGTTGCCTTTGTGTTAGGCCTCTCATTTTAGGATAGTGTCTGTTTAAACACAGCTCTTGCCTAGCATGAAAAACTTGGAAATAATCCTGCTTGAGCAGGAGATTGGACTAGATGACCTCCAAAAATCACTTTGAAGATAAATCCTTGGTCAGGAGTGTATTAGTGACTAAGTACTAAAGAAGTGGTGGTGTTTTGCCTGTCCAGGGTATTTTGGAGTGCACTGCTGTGCAACACTCCTGCCTGTATCAGGTGGGCAGTACTGACAGGAGACTTCTGGGAATTCCTACAGATTTTCCTGTGCTTGAAGGTTATGGGGTTACTCTTCCCATACACCTGTGAGCAGTGAAACCTGATGACTTGGGGAAAGCCACCTTCAGAAGCATATGGGATCATATGCATTCCCCATGCCTAAGTGCAGCTTCCTCTGAGCCTTTTTAAGGCCCACCGGTGTGAGGCACTGTGAGCTGGGAAGGAGAGAGGTGCCAGGGGTGCTGGGGCTGAAGGCTGTCATTGATTTATAGCTGCTCTTCAATTTTGGCACCAACTTGGAGTGTTCGTGAGGCAGCACCAAGTGTGGCAGAGTGAATGGCTTCTGTGCCCTTCAAAGTTTAGTTGTTTAGTAATTAGCAACTCCACAGGGGGAAACTGAGGGCAGGAGAGATGAAGTTCACAGCCACAGAGGGATCAAATTGGGACTGGGTCTGGTTGAGGAGCACCTGGAGACAGACTCAGACTATTGGCTGTTCCTTTCTAGAAAGGAAACTGGCATGTTACAATAGCTGAGGTTGTGATTCACTCTTTGTGAACACACTTGCACCCTTGAAAGCTGTACTTCATGCCATAGATGCATTCTTCTTTTCCCTCCACCCTGAACCTTCCTGCTAATCAGAGGCATCCCCCCTGTTTACTCAGTTGCTAACAGGATGCTTCATACCAAATAATCAGTCATGGGAAATTTCTTAGCTTGTGACACATCTTAATGTCCTAAGGAATAATTCTTAGCTAAGAAGGGGACACTGAGTCATCTGGAAAAATAAACAGTCCTTGGACACTTAATGCTGTTGATGCTTCCGCTGGTAGTTTTGTAACTTCAAACCTTCACTGCTGCCACAGGGTAGAAACAAACAGTGACTTCTCCTAGGAGCGATGAGTGAGTTCAGAGTTTAGGCAGCACTTGAGCACATTTTAGATGTTCTTTAAGCACATCTGGCTATGCTGGTCCTGACTATGCTGTCCCTTTGACAGTAGGCAGAGCCTGCACCTCTGCCTGCCTTGTCAGGAGCCTGCAGACCTCTCCAATTGCTTTTATGTAGTGGTGAGGATGAGCAGATGCACCTTCTCCAGCCACCAAGGCTGCCTTGCCTGCCAGGAAAATAGAGATGGGGGTGACAGTGGTATCTGAACTCCCCAAGAAGTATCCATGAAAGACGAGAGAGAAGCCAACTTACTGCTGCTTGTTTCGGTTTTATAGAGGGTTCCAAAGGCTCCTTGTGATTCTGGAGGAAGTAGGAGCATTATTACCCATCAAGTTTGAATTTCACAGGGGGAGACGGCACACCCTCATGCAGAATAGGACACAGTGCTATGGCAGTATCTATCAGAAGGCTCTGTGGGTATTTTTGTCTCCCTAGAGAAGTTAAGTCAGCTTTGTTTTTAAAATAAAAGTTAAAAAAATGGCTTTACAATGTATTACTATAGTTTGGCCCAAAACACATCAGAACTGTCAGAGAGAGAGATGAGGTCAATGGATTTTTAGTGTTTGCTTTAGAAAGGAGAGAAGCGGAGCACGTGTTGGTTACACTGCCAAGGTCACAGCAAGCAGTGTCACATGGTAGTAGTTGCAGTCAGGTGGAAAGTCTTAGCTGTACCTGAGCTGGCCTGGAAGAGGACTGGCTCCTAGGTCTGTGTTGTTTCCTCCCTTCACTTGGATCTGCCGGCATAACCACCTGGGTCATCGTTCCCTAATGATGTTTGGGAAAGTGATCTGGGTTCCGATAAGCCTTTGTGACTGTGCATGCAAGCTGATCGCCGTCAGTCTGACAGAATGAGGTTAGGGAACTGCCATAGACGTAGGCAGGGAAGAAAGAGGGTGTGGTTCTCAGTCGCAGGTTACCTTTGTAACCCAGCTCTGCTGCAGTCAGAGTGGTGTACAGTGAACAGCAGCATTGATTAAGCACTGTAAAGTTACAGGGAACTCTTTTCTCAGGGCAGGATTGGCAGCAGTGTGTAACTGTGGTCTCTAAACAGGCTACTTAACACCTTTGTATGCTAAGGGAGAGTGTGCCCTCACCAATGGAGCTCTGACTTGTTTCTTGTCTGGCAAATTATTTCCTGAAGCTGTGATGCCACTCTGTAGGTTATTTGGCTTTTTGCTTGGTTTTGTTGGTAACCTTGGTAGCTTTTACAAGTAACTGTGATGACTTTTAGTGGGCACTGCACGCTCTAAACCAGTCCACAGCTGAAATTCTCAAACCTGCTTTTTGCTACATGATTCACAGTGCACGCAGAAGGGCCCTTACCTCTGTGTGTAGGAAACTGCAATGCAGGGATAGTGAATCCAGCTTTGTAGTATATGTGTCTGAATTACATTGCCTCCTGAATTCAGGCAGGGGTTGTAGATCTGCTTTGTAGCGTGCTGCAGATGCTGCTACCACTCTGTGTCCTGTGGATTGCAGCATCTAAATAGTTGCTGAGGCCCTAGTGTGTGATTCATGTAAAGGAAAGAAAGCAAGCCAAATTCTGTCCATTTTCCAGAGTTAATAATTCTTTTGTTTCTTATGCAGGGTTGGCTACCAAATGGCTCTCTTGAATAGACGATTAGTTTTATCTTTGACCCGTCTAAGCAGTGCTGTGATCCAACGACAGTTCAGGTAACTTTCAAATTTTGCTTTTGTTTTCTTCAGAATGTTTCATGATTGAAAGAGATGCTGTTAAGTAGATCAAGAATAAGGCACAGCATTTGTAATTCAAAAGGATAATATAATAAAAAAAATTCTCACAGTTGTCCTTTCACAGGTTGAAAAGTGAGCCCAGACACTCCATTTGCAGGTTACTGGCAGTCTGGACTCTGCATTTTCATGTGTCTAAGGAGGCTTTTAGGCCTTTGACAGCAATACGTGGGCCTGCAAGTAGAAGTTGCAAGTGTCTGTGTTTCTCATGCAAGTGCAACAAAACCAACAGTGAGCCCCTGCTTTATAATTTAAGTTACTTAGAATAAAAATAATCTGAAAAATTACTTTCTCATCCTTTAACAGTGTCTATTTTGTTGTTTTTCTTTTGTTTCTTGTTCCAGGCTCTAAGCATTTAACGTTTTAAATTTATTGACTTCATATTTTACAATATCTTCCACAAAGCTTAGACCTTAATTCCACTCTACACTCTGCCAATTTGGGGAATCTCTACAACTCTTTGAAGGGTCAGGGCTTCAGTTTAAAGGATGAGACTAGTCATTCCCAGGACTGTGGTCTAGAGAGGGAATTAAGACATTGCTCAGGGCTAGGTTGTGGGATAGTCCTGGGAGTTATCTCAAGGAGGTATCCAGGTCTTCCTGGCTTTCTCTGTTAGTGGGCTGCATGAGAGCATTAGCCACTATACATTTAAAGTATATATAAGTGACAGTGAGAGGGAGGTGAAGTTCAGTCCATAGAAGTGAACAGGACTTCAAAAATATTAATCAGGAGACCTTTTCTTTGTGGGGTATTGCTCCAAGCCTGTGGCAGAAATGAAGAAAACAAAGGAAAGAAAAGGTTCTCCTAGTGCAGTTATTCTTGTCTAGTGGTTCCTGGACGGCCACATTTATCTGTTTGCTACTGCTGTATTGTACACTTGGTCCCAGCGAGGATTTCCCTGCTCCTTCCTGTGACAACACTTCTCTTCTTCCTTCCTTCTGCCTTCCCTTGTTGTGTAGCCACAGATGGCGGGCAGAGGAGAGAGAGTGTGGTGCACCACAGTCCCTGCCAAAGGATGGGATGGGCTGGGCTGGGAGAGGGTGGCTGCTTGCAGAGATTAGTGACTTCTGAGAGAGAGGAAAGCTAAAGTAGGTCTCTACTGTGGGAAGCATCTTGAAAGACAGCGCTTGACCTCTGGAGCAGTTGGACTAATGCAGACTGACTCCACTGGCCTTCCTTCACCCTGTGTAAAAATACCTGCTTCAACGGATGTCCATCCACTCCCCATTTGGTGTGCATGCTCATCTTTTAGGTAGCTTTGCAAATACAGGCCCTTCGTCTTCAAGAAGGGATGATGGTCTCTATTTGCTTTGCACACTTCTTCTCTGAAAAACAAGATGAATGGTTAGGTTGCTTCCATATGCTGTCACTGAGCAGTTCAGCTGGCAGCAGGCTGGCATTCCTGCAGCTCTGGCCAGCACGTTTCTAGTACTTCACTGCAAAGGAGTTGTTTAGCAGCAGAAAGGATCTTCCTGCTTTTCCAATGGTCTGTGTTTGGGTGTCCTTTGAAGACAAGCACCAAATCACTTGAGTTTAAGCTCACTGAATAAAAGAATAATGGTTTCTCTAAGGGAGTATGTTCCTGCTGTTCCCAAGTATATTCAGAGTCAGACCTAACAACTTAGTATTGTGCAGTTTATTTTTGTTGTTTCTTACTCCCACAAAGCAAACATACAGAAGAGACTGTCTCTCTGGATTCCTTCCGCATGGGGAAGGTGGTGATCTCAGATTCTAGTTGGGGACAGCTTAGCACAGCCACAGCAGGACCTCAGAAGTCTTACTGAGAGCAGAATAAACTGAGACTCACAGACTTCACTGAAAGGAAGGTTAGTCATAAAAGTCCTTCATGCTGGGGACTGTGTGCAAGATTGAAAGAGCCTGCCTTGAGTCTTAGCTTTCTGCAGGCTGTTTGAAACAGAAGCAAGCACATTTTTTTGCTGGTAGATTGGAGCTAGATCATCTGCAGTTGCAAAAAAGCCCATGAAATGCAAGCCACTCTTCATGACATCTTTTAATTGTGTTTTGGAGTAGAAGGGTCGTTCTATGTTTGACATTTAGTAAAGGGTGTGCAAAGCCCAAAGTAGCATCTGGCTCTCAAAGACCCCATTGAATGCAGTCAGCATGTCACTCATGTGGTATGTATTTGTTGCTGGTGCCTTCCGAGTGGTTTGTGTAATGACAGGATTCTGTGCTGGGTTTGCCTTTGCTCCCCAAGGATTATTGACGAGATCTGTCTCTCATTCTCTCCTATCTTTTGGTAGCATCACTGCAGCATGCCAAGCAATACAGAAACTGACCCGTGTGCGAGTGGTGGACAACAGCACCCTGGGGAACACGCCCCATCACCGGCCCCCAAAATGCATCCACGTGTATAACAAGACTGGAGTTGGCAAAGTCGGAGATAAGATCCTTCTGGCTATCAAAGGAGAAAAGAAGAAGGCTTTAATTGTAGGGCACAAGATGCCTGGCTCCACCATGACGCCTAGGTTTGATTCCAACAATGTGGTACTCATAGAAGATAATGGAAATCCAATAGGGACTAGAATAAAAACACCAATACCGTATACATTGCGAAGAAGAGAAGGCGAGTTCTCCAAAGTGTTGGCCATTGCCCGTAACTTTGTATGAATGCTAAGACAGGTCTTCAGCAATCCTTTTATATCCTTTCATGCAGCAGCTGTTCCTTAGTCCTTTTCCACAAACGGGTGAAACATGTAAAAGTTGATGTTCATCAAGAATCTCTCCTCCCTTTTAAGAATTTCAAGCAACTAATTTAAATATTGAAATATTTTTTTCTCCAAAAGAAGGTTGATTTATTTCACAGAACAACTGTGGTATGTTTGGGAAATGGTCTTTCACCCTTACTCCTCCTGTGGTGTTAATCTGGTCTGTCATCATTAAAATGAGACCATGAAAATCCTTGTCCTCTATTGCTTGTGCTCTTTTCCCTATTTCTGCCTTTCCCAGTTCCCAAGGAGCAAGATTCAGTCCCTGGCCCGGGGACACTGGGGTCTACAAAATGGATTCACAAGTAATAGAGTAGGAGAGATACATAACGAACTTTGGGTGCCTTGGGCACATTCAATAAAAAGATTGATTTCTGTCTTTGCCTAAGAGAAGTATTTAGGAGCAATCAGAATCAGGAGGGCACAGTGGCCTGCAACTTTAGTGCTTGAACAGGGCATACCAGAGACTGGAGAGCTGAAGGGGGAGCCAAAGGGTGAGGTGAGATGCATCCTGTACTCTCCACCTGACCAACCTCCAAAAATCGTGTTCTCTGATTAATTCAAAGGCTGAGTTCACATTGAAAGATCCACAGAAAGAAGCTTACTTTAGGACTGCTTCTTGGGACCATTGTCAGACGTCATCTTTGGTGAGCCAGGCTTTGTCCAGTTTCCTAAGTTTAGGCACAGCAATGGGCAAATGCTACTGTGTTGCTTTCAGGACCAGTTGGGATCCAGGAGCCAAAGAGCTGCTTTTCTTTGGATGTGAGCAGAGAAACTTGGTGGTCATGGCTGGTGAAGGGACATCACTGCAGAGCACTCCTAGACATAGCAGTGCTGGGGAAGGGGGTGCAGGGGATGCAGTCAACAGGAGTCTGGCCAGCTTCAAGCCCTTCAGTCAGTTCCTCACAGGTCTGGTGGCAGTGGTGACTGGCTGCTCCTTGCTCTTCTGCCTTCCCTTCCTGTTATGCTGGGAAAGCTCCTTACTTTGGCTCTGCATTGCCTCAGCGTGAAAATCTAAAGGATGCAGTGCGGAGCTATGGGCACTGTCCAGCTACTCCTTGCAGATGTATCTGCCCTGTAGTCCCCCCTTTGAAATGCATACTGCTCCTGGAAGAAGTGTGCCCTGGATCCCCTCAAACTCTGTTACTCCAGGTAACACAAAAAAGATTGTACTATAGGTTTAATTTCAGTATTAAACTTTAAGTAATGGCACTGTCCCACTAAGTAAAACTTCCCTGTGAACTCATTTCTATGGGAAAGCAGAATCATCCTCCATAGATGTCTGCCCAATGGCACAGCAGCAGAGCAGATGCTTGCCTGGCTGGAGTCAGTGTTTCCAGTCAATCTGAGTGCAGTAAGCTTCCAGGAGGAACTCTGTGCTCTGAGATGTTTATGCCGTTTTTCTAAGTGGGACAGTGAGCAAACTTCGCATGGCAGTCACAGCGATAAGTGTGACTGGCCTCCCTCCCTTGGGTGGGGTTTGCTTCAGTGCCACACGGACAGGGCACAGCCTGACATCTCGGACACTATCCATTACCTTTTTTTCCTGGTTAGATTTGTTTCTGGATCATATTTTGAGTAGAAAAAGGGTATATGCTTTTATGCATTTTTAGGAAAAGTGTTTATGCCACTCAATAGCTCTGTGGTCTTGCTTCAGAAAACCTGCAACCTTTGAAACTCCTCCAACCCTGATAAACACATAAATGAATACCTTTATGATTTTTTCATAAATCATAAGTCAGTTGCCAGGTCTGCCCCAGCCTTCCTGATTGCAGAAGGAGCTCAGGCTTCCTCAATGTAAATCCTTTTGAGAACAGAAGAGGAAGATGCCTTCCACTAACAGTGCTGGAAAATAGAATTTGAAATAGCACTTGTGTGGGTTATTTAATTTCTGTGCACAGTCTGTGGGTGGAGTTGGCATGGGGTTCATCCCAAACTGAATACCTCAGTCCTGCCTAGCCTGGTTTATAACTTGTCTGAAGGGACACTATTGTGAGATTTTTGCTTGGCAACAACTTCAGCCTCAAAGCATCAACCAGCAGGACCTGGGCGCCTGCAAACAATCCTTGTTTCTCTTGTCCTTACCATAGAGGCTGTGAATCTCTCAAGGGATGCCAGACCCTGCTGTTTGGATATTAAATATTTCACATAATATTTGCTAATAACTTTCCAGCATTTTGCTGAGGAAGAGGTTATGGGGAGAGGGCACGAGAGGAAGCGGGCAAGACAATGCAGCATATTTGAGATTAAAATGCGAAGTGATGCTTTAGTTCTAAGTAAACTGATATGTGTGGAACTAAATCCTTAATCTCATAACTTAATAAGCAGACATGCAGACAGCTAAGCTAAGCATATCCCATAGTGCGTCTCCTGCAGTTTTTACCTGTCTTCCCTGATGAGAAATATAGCCTCAGCGGAAATCCCTGGCCTATTGACAGCTCTGTGCTTGGCAAATTCCAGGTGCTGCCTGTAGTAGTATCTCTCCAAGGGGAAAGGGTCAGGCTTGTGGATGAGCCCACAGATGAGCTCCCATCCAAGCCACTGATGAGGGTCCTGCCATGGCTGCAGGATGGTCAGCCCCTGCTGCTCTGGCTATGGAGCCTGGGCAGGCAGGGGCAGATGGATGGGGCCTTGTCCAGACTGATGTGGGTTCTCCAGCCTCTCCGTCTTTTCATTTGAGCAGGCCCTGCTCAAGGATCCTCATTTCCAGGTCCCCTCTTTTTTTTTTTTGGCACAGGGGATAGTACCTGCTTGTTCTCAACTTCCAGGCTGTGCTCTGCTCTGCTCCAGAGCCTTCTGAGCAGCGAGCCAGTGCTGTCCTGGGAGCAGCTGCTGGGTTTCCTGGGCTCCGGCTTGTGGCATCCTTCTTTGGGATCCACTGAGGCTTAACTCTCTCCAAATGGGAGTCTTTTCATTTTGCATCCATCCTACTAGGAAAGCAGTGTAATTTCCTCTCTGTGTAGCAGCTCTTCCTGCAGGTCCTTTTCTTAAATGATGGCTACAGGCCAGTGGAATGATTCCCTCAGAAAAGGGATGAAAAACCAAAACGCTTCCTATCTCAGCTGCTGCCAGAAGGTCATTCTCTCCCCTGGTCCCTGTTTATTATTCTGCCATTAACATGAAAAAAATGAAAAAAATTCCAACATGACACATGCTTAGGGAGAGTTCTCTCATCTCCTGTGCAGCTTCTGGAGGAGCTGGCCCCTGCTGCAAAGGGAAGGGGAAGCCAAAGGCAGAATCCTCCAGGAGCCTTGCCTCATTACAAATGTGCCCCCCATTCAGTTCTGACTGGATCCTTGGGTTAGTGTATGTTCCCGTGCTTTTGGATATAGGATTTGTGTCAGCTGAAGCTCCCAAGAGGGTGCCTATTTGCTGGTGATGGTGGGGACTTTGTGCCCAGACATTCTTCCATGGGAGTTGAGGAAGAGGTGTCTTTTTTTAGGGCATCCTGCATGGGAGGGAGAGATGGCCTTTGGGAAGATGCTTGCCCATGAAAGACGTGATGAGGCTTTCTGGATGAGGGCTGGGGACTGGGAAAAGACAGGCAAGCACTGGGGATTTACTGGCCGTGAGAAGAGGTGTCCCTAAAAGGAAGTGGGCGAGACAGATTATCGTGGAAGGATGCAGCAGGGAGCTGATGTCTTCCATCTGCTTGGAGACTGAGGTCGGGAGAAAGGCGGCCCCGTCTCGTGGCCCTGTGCCAGCAGGGTGGATGGACCCCAGAGCTGGGGGAGGCAGCTGGTGACTTTGGGAGCTGGGAGGAGGGGGAGAGAGCTGAAATCCCAGCCGAAGTGGGGGTGATGCAGCCGGAGACGGGACGCCCCGTTCGGCTGGCAGGGCTGCGGGCGGTGAGCTGCACATCCCCGAGCGGGAGGCTAGATGGCAATGTGGGCGTGATGCTGTGCCCGGCAGCCTGGCCGTGCCCCGCGCTCCGCGGGCCCCTCAGCCGGACTGATCACACAAAATCTCCCGGGGTCAGCGCGTTCCCGGCCGCGGCCCAGGGCAGGGCAGGGCAGCGCAGCTCCGGCCGCCGCAGGAAGGTTTTGGGGGGACCCAGCCTGACCTGCTCCCTCAGGGAAACACCCGGTGAGAGCCAGGGAATTCCGACTGTGTCTGAGCCCTCTCTCCACGGATACTGGGTGACCAGGGGCGTCAGGGTCAGCTTTAATGACTCGCTGAGGGCGTGCTGGGCTAGGAAGATCCCTGGGAAGATGGGTCTGCAAGCAGCATTCTGACTCCCGTGGGGCTGGTAGCTGGTTGGGAAGAGGAGGGACAGCAGCAGGATGGCTGGCTCATGGATTGCAGGGGCTGCGAAACAGGACTTAGGGGTGGCACAGCGTGGCTCTCTTGTGAAACCCTGTGCTGGGCCACTCTCCTGATGTAAAACAACCCCTCAGAATGCATTGTCACTCCTTGCCAGGGTCTTTCATCTAGAGGCAGATGCCAAATCTCCTTCCCTGAGGAAAAGGCATGCCAAGCCTCAAGTTTGCAGGCTGAGCAGCATTTTCCACCTAGCTGCACACAGAAGCAGTGGCAGGACCCTGCTGAGCCCTTCTGATGAGATGAATGAGGGCTGTCATTTTTTTAAGTGTCTGCATCTCATCTGAATGTGGCTGTGCTGTTTAGGATTGACATGACCCAGGAAGAGCAAAGAGGGAAAAACAGGGAAACAGCTGGGCACTTGTTTATGTCATGCAACTACTGTTCAAGGGCAGGGGGAGAGTGTCCATCAGGGGAGCTCTGTGGGCTGGACACTTGTACTGGGAAACGCAGAGGGGCTAGAGAGTGTGAAGAGTTGGGAGCGAGGGAAGCGGGATGGGGTTGGCACTGCTGCCAGGGCAGAGCCCCAGGCTTGAAGCTTGTGTGGTCACTGCCCAAAGGGCTCTCTCCTGAGCACGTTAGCACCAACTACAGCCTTGCCAACTCGTTTTCTGAGTAGTTTCTCCTGTTCTACAGTGTAAGAATTGGGGTGGTGAATGTCACTGAATCTAGTCTGAATGCTGTCGCAGTGGTGGAGTTTCAAGTGAGCACGCCAGGCTGGTCAGCTTATTTCAGAAGCTGTCAGGGATAGAGGATGGAAATTTTCCGAGGCCTGTCTCAGATGCACCCTCTAAAAAGAAAATAGAATTGGAAAGTTCAGGAGTGTTTAGCCTGGAAAGAAGAAAGATAAATGAGGGCTCATGACAGAAGGTTAAAAAGAAGGATGTGGAGAAAACACATCAGGCACATCCATTCATCCTCTCTGAAAGTGCAGTAGAGGCAGTGTTCAATCAAACTGGCTGTTGGAGGAAATAAAATTACCTTTTTTTCATTTCTACTTTCACCCAAAACACAAGTCGCCTCATGAAATTCATTGCTCCAGGGCTTCACTACTTATCAGAGCTCAAAATGAACCCGGATGCTCACCTGCATGCTGGCTGCAGTGAGTGTGCTCAGTGTGAATAGTGTACACACCCTCCCCAGAAGACCGAGAAGTGATGTGCCCAGTTATTGTGGCATAGATACCAAAGACAGGCTGTCCCTTGGGCCTTGGAAACATGAGCTTGCTTTGCAAATGTCTGAAGGCTGTAAACTCCATGAACCTAATGCAGTTCTTTAAAAATAAACATGCAAGCCCCAAGGTACAACGTGGCCTAAGGCAGAGCCTGTGAAGGACATCCAAGGTCTTGCTACAAGGCTGTACCGCAGACACTGCCCACTCTCCAGCTCAAATGAGCTGCTCTTCATAGCTATGGCTATGGCTGTGGAGTGTGAGGGGCACTGGTGAGTATTCCCCAGGGCCAAGGCCAGGACATGGACAAAAATGTCTTCCTCTGATGGCCCCCAGTTGTGACTGTGGCACCCCAATGTGGTTTCCCATCTTAGATAAATCTCTTGGGATTAAAGGATTTGTAGCTTGTAAGACTGGATGCTGACCTTGAATGAGGTAAATCTTCCTCACATTTCTGGGGCAATATGAGGCAGTGATTGGAAGTCATGATGGTCCCTTCTTGGCTCCAAAATGAGCAATGTTTTGTAGACTGGGAGAGCAGCAGCCAAGCTTTAGGAGTGGCATGTACTGGTGGGGAGCATGTTTCACTGTCTGTGTTCAGGGGATAGGAAGGGCTCAGGTGTTCCCTGTTGTCCTGGTCCTGTCAAGCCTCATCCTGCTCACTCAAACAGGCACCACATGTTGGGATGGGGCAGAGAGAGGTACAGGGGGTGAGCAATGCCCAGTCCACTCTGATGGCCTGGTAGCAGCTCTCTGGAGGCACTGGCAACAGCAGACCACTCTAGGTTCACCAGGGATGGCAACAACTGAACAAATCAGAATGTGTTTTTTACTCTTGTGCTTCAAGCCATCCCTAAGGGAGCCCTGCCTCCCTAAGGGGGCCCTCAGGTGCTGTTTTGTCCTGACTTTTCACACTTCTCTCCAGCCATCTACCTGGGATGCACAGGAGGCTTGGGAAGGTGGTACCCATCTCCAGTGCAGGAGGGCCTGTTACTTCTGCTTTTGGGGTTTTGTATTTGTGCTTGACTGGAGCAAAGACAATGGTTGTGTGCTGCCCAGCCACTTGAGCTTTGCTCTTAATCATGTTTACTTTCCTTTTCAAAACAAGGCTCGAGATTATCTGTGGGTCTCTGGAGAAGGGCAGGAAAGGCTCCAGTTCACTGACAGCAGAAAACTCTTTGCTCGGAGAAGCAGATAAAGTGAGAAGAGGAGGTGGTAGGGTGGTAGATGTTATCTTTGCCGTTGTTTCCTGAGCCTGATGCTTGGCTCTTGGACATTCTTCCAGAGGCTCTAGATAGCTCCAGGAAGCCTCCAATCTGTGTTTCATAATGCTAACATCTGTAAATAGCTGGTTTAACTGGCTTCACAAGTCTGACACTTTGCCTTGGCTCTGCCTCATGGAGGAGGAATAGGCTCCCAGGAGGCCTCACCTGCAGTGGGGTGGGCTGAGGACATGGAGACCTCCAGGGCATCAAATGCAGCCCTGCAGAGGCAGTTCCCTCATGAAGGCTTGGCAGCTCAGGCAGTGGAACCTGGGGGAGAGGGAAGCCAGGCTGTCCTGCTGCCTGCAGGGGAGAGTCTCCAAACACCCGCTGGGCTCTGTGGGGCAGGATCCACCCTTCCCTGACTCCCTGTGCTCCCTTCACTGCTGGTGTCTCCATTTTGCCAGCCTGCCTTGCTTGCAGGAAAACTCAAGGGCAAAAGACTGCCAATGCAGAGTGGTGGCTGGCAGGCAGTACCTTGTGTTTCTGTGGGAAGTTGAACAAACCTTAAGACTTTTAAGGGTGGGGAAATGCAGAGTTAATGGGCTGTCCCGTGCAAATTTTAGGCCACCTGAGGCTGAGCTAAACTCCTTTCTACAATCTCCAGCTACTCCTGAGGTGGGTGGTTGAAGGATGGGGAAGAGCCCTGAGAAATCCTTGGCAGATGGCATCACCGGGCAGGGAGAGGAACTGTAGGCAGAGGGGTTCAATTTCAGAGCAAAGGGGCTGCATAACCTGGGAGGCTTACACTGAGGTTTTAGGGCAGGTATTCTAGGCTGCTCTGGTGCGGTGCAAAGGCTGAGTGCTGCTGAGATATAAAGGGACTACCACTCCAAGGGACTCCAGAGCTGGTGCACAAGCTCCATGCATCCTGCACTTCAGCAGCCAGGCTTTTACTGAGTGTGGGGGCAACAGATGCCACATGAATTCTGCTTTTTCCTGCATGGACTAGGTGGGGTGGATAGGGGCTGTTTATCATGTCTAGGGATTGAAGTTACCTAGTTTATGGTAGGGATGCTACTGTGACCCTTTAAACAATGCTATGCAGAACTAGATCAGGAATTTGTGTGGTCCTTGGAGAATGTCTGAAGTACAGGCATGCTAAGAGAGGTGCAGATCAAACCCAGGCTGCATTTATGGCTCCGAAATCTGCCACTTTGTTATGGGGTGGTCAGTGGATTTAGCATGCAAGTGAGGCTGGTGTTTGCCTTTCTTTCTCCATCTCTCAGCCCACCCCTTACCCTAACTGCTGGCTTGTGCCCATCCCATTCAGCAATGAATACACTCAGGCCCAGGCACTGGTGGGACAAGCACATGTGATTAACCAGTCCTTCCTGTACATCACTCTCTCTGATTTCACCAGGCTGTGCCTCAAGCCCGCTCCATTCTTTCCCCCTCCAAATCACCTGTATTTCAGGGACCATTCAGGCAATAAGCCAAATCTGATGGTTCCTATGCCCTCCTCTTGAGATGCATCAGATTTCAAGACAATCTGAGGAATGGATTACATTGCAGAGCATACACTAAAGCATACACTTTAGCCATGGGCTCTCTGGGAAGGCAGCAGGAGTGCTGAGCTGCAGTTGTGTCCCTACCAGTGTTGCAGACATGTAGCAAAGGCTTCCAGGTCTTAGCTGACTCAGTTTCACACATCTGGCACTGAACACGAGGGGTGGATAACTTAGCTAGGGCTGGCAATCTCCTCAGCCTGGAGGCTGAATTTATTGCCCCAGTATCTGTAAGGTCAAGTGCTTACCTGGTGGTGTAATGCAGCAGCACCTCACTGCCCCCCAGTCCTGCCCAAGTTCTGCCTCCAAGCACTACTCATCTGCCTGCCTTTTTAATTAAGAGAATCCAGGTGTTTGAATGGGCTTTGGGTTGACTTTTTACCAAGTCTTAGCCTGGCTAGAGTGCTGAGATCTGGTGGGGCTGTGGCAGCCTGTGGCTCAGCTGCATTGAGACATCAAACCTGAGCCGAAAGCCCCTGGTGCCATGCGGAAGAGTTAACAGTCTGCTTGCTCCCTCTGCGCTTCAGAGAGCTTTGTTCATTGGAGTATTAAATTCCACAGCTGTAAATAATCTGCAGCAGGAGAGATTATCAAGGCCTTGGGAAGAAGCAGCTTTTATTAATAAGATCAGTTCTCCCTGCAAAGCATCACGTAGTCCCTCTCCACCCTTTCCTCGCTGTCTCGCCAGGCATTGCCAAGGTCCAGTGGCATAACTTCCCCACCTCCATTCTATGCCACCCATCCTCCTGCCATGCTTCCTCTGATCAGCAAATATGGCTCTTCACAGCAACCAGCAGTGCAGGCTAGAAATGCTCCCCACTTCACCTGAGATGTAATTGTGGTTTGACATGGACAGGCTACTGCTAGCCAAGGTGGAATACACAAGGTGGTGGGACACATCCTTTTTTGGAGAGGAGTGTGGTGCGTCTTGTCATCATGGCACCTGCCTCCATGCCAGGCTGCAGGCTGCTCCACCTCTGACTCCTCCAGGGGTATGGCTGTGGGCAAGTGCAGCATGCAGGGCCTGGATGTGGTTTTCCATGGCTGTCCCAGGAGCAGAAAACAGGCCTAGCAGGTGTTTGAATGGAAAAAACATTCCTGGTGATTTACAATCGTGTGGTTTGATGTCTTGGAGCTTTTTCCAGAGTGTCCTCTGTGAAGGCAGGAAGATGCCCAGGGTAGACTAGGCTCTAGCTAGAAAATCAGTCTAAGAGAGGCTTTTTAGGATGGATACCAGGGCTTGGCCCTTTCAAGCCTCCCAGTCCCAGGGGATTCCTCACTTCTATGTGAGGAAGAATCCCCTTGCCTAATTCTTTTTCAAACTGTACTCCCCCTCAGAAGTCATTTCCTGTCTTAGCACATTCCTGGCAGTGATGGATCTCCTCTGCCAGCAGAGCTGAGAACACAGCAGTTGAGTTTGCAGTGGGACACCAGGCCTTGTGGTGATACCCACCTACAGGAGGTGCCTGTGGCTGGTGTGGTGGCTCCCCACTAGGCTGCACTAATCCACCTGGTGCAGTGCCCCGCTGAGCTTTCAGCTTTCTTTTCTGGCAGAGATAGAGAGTCATCATGAGGCCCCTGTACCCCTAAACGTCTGTAAGCAGTGCACAGGCATCCTCCTTCTCTGCTGGGAAAGGGATTGGTATTCAGGGAGCAGCAAATACTTTGAGTTTGAGGGAGGGAGTACCCTGGTTTGCCCCAGGATTTCAGGACACTGTTAAGCATTGCCAAGAGCACCAGCCCCACAGTAAGGCCTCTGAGAAGTGAGCACCAGCTCACCCTGCCCCTTCCCACTTTCCTGGCAAAGCTGGTGAGTTCAGAGCTAACCCTGATGAAGCACATCTTCCCCCCCATCACTCACCCAACTCACTTCTCCTCCCTATATTCCCAAAGAAGTCTGTACCCCGCTGACCAAAATGTCACATTTAATTAAAATGGTTCCCCTGCGATGCATCATCCAAATGTCTCTGGTTATTCCTGCTGGGCTCTGGCCAGAGGGGTGTGCGGGGGCAGAGTATTGGGTCAAAATCTCTCCAAACTGCAGCCAGAGAAAGTTAGAGCAGAGAAAGCAGCTGATGGCTTCAGTGCCCCGCTGCCAATGGGCTCTCAGCAAGGGGGAGTTGTGCCCCAAGGCGGCCTGGGAATGGGTCACTGCCTTTCTCCCTGCATGGATGCCCTGGGGAGGCCAGGAGGGAATGCTGTGAGCAGGGATCACCAGCTCCTTGGGCACGGCTGATGTCCCTGCAGGAGAATCAAGCTGGCAGCCATGTGCTGTGCTTGGTGGGGTTTGGAGGACTCTCTTCAAGGCCCTAAGAGGAGTAAGGGTGGGACATCCACTGGGGTTTGTAAAATGGAGAAGGGAGGCAGGTCAGTAAGAGTATAAAAAGGATTCCCTCCCAAATGGAGACAAGCTGTTCTATCAAGGTTGCAGGGCTTCCTTTGGGTTACCTAGGAGACTATCTGGAGCAAGGGCTTTCTGCTCCAAGGTGGCTTAGCTCTCAAGAAAAACACCTTCACCTCCCCCTGCCCCCAGTGTAGTGGCAGCTTTTCCAGGGATGAGAAAAGAGGAGGTGCTAAGGATCACTAACTCCGCTAGGGCACCATATGGAGCCATTCCTCCCACTTCCCTAAGAAGGGTGAGTCTAGCTCCACCCACAGCTGCTGCTGGAGTTTCCCTGGGCTGGGGTCCTGCGGTGGCATAGCTGCTGCTGCTGCCTCGGACATGCTGCAGGCTTAGCTCTGAGCAGTGGGAATCGCCAGGATGTGGCACTCTTGCACGAGTGTGTTCCCCGTCCCTCTCCCTGGCTGGGACATAGGCCACACGTGGTCACTGTGACCCTCACACCTAACCCGTGGATGCGCAAAGTGGGTGCCCTGTGGGGTTGGTGGTGTGCAAATAACCATGTTTTACTCCAGCCCCTGCAGAGACCCCAGTCTTTGTGCTTTGAGAAGCAGAAATTGAGCCTTCTGGCAGGAGGTGAGGAAAGCCAGGGAGAAGCAGAGAAAAGGCCTTGCTGTGCAGTGGGGAGGACTCTTTGAGGGGCTTGAAACCCATGTGGACGTTCTTAGGAGCCTCCCATCTGTTGGGGCGTTATTATAGCAGCCCCTGCTGTCACGAGCTGCCATAGAGCAAAAGGTCTTGTGCATTCATACGAACCGGTGGCATCAGCCAGCAGTAAATTGAAATTCTTTTCCGCCTGGACATGCTGGGCTGAATCCTCGGGCACTTATGGAAACTGCTGGGACACGTGTGTGTTGCTTTATTAAAGTGTGTAGCATTTCATCTCTGCATGGCGGGTGGCAGGAGTCAGGCATGTGCCTGCCCTGTGGTTTCTCCCTGCTCCTGTCAGCTTTGCTCTGCTAAGAGACCCTGTGTGCCCCCTCCCATGCAGCCTCCCCGCGAGCCCCNAACCGGGCTGCGGGACCGCCCGCTGCCGCCCGTGGGACCGGCGATCCTGGCGGGCCTGGGGGCACGCCTGGGAAACTGCAAATGAGGGGCAGGGTTTGCTGTCACCGACACCCCTGTGCCCGCCTCTCTCCAGGGGAAGGATGGCTTCTCGTCCTTTTCCCACGTAGGGAGGGAGATACGTTTTCCAGGTGCCGTGTGAGTTTTGGCCGGTCTTTCAGATCGGGGAGGGGAAAGCTGGTGGGCTCCCGTCTGGAGCACCCCAGGTGAGATGAGCTGTGTTGGGCCTCAGCGTCTGCCTGCGGAATGCAAAGGAAGGCTGCCCGACAGGGGGAACAAAGGGCCTTGGATAGCAGCACTAGCGAGCAGGGAGTGTTGGCAAACACGGCTGCCATTGCTCAGGGAAGAAAGCAGCTGAGCAGGGGCGTGGGGAGACACTGAGCTCAGGGGGCTGTGGGCTCCCAGCGGGAAAAGGGGATCAGGAGGTTCGTAGTGCTGAATCACCCTCGGTAGGCACCTGCTGGACCTTGAATCAAGTTCAGCTGTGCTTCTCCCAGCTCTCTGCACTAAGCGTGGGGAGGAACCCATTTTTCCCACTGCATTTTCGTGGTGGAGGTGGGGGAGCTGGTGCAGAGAGAGACAGGCTGGGGAGGATGCATCAGTGAGTGACGTGTGATGCTGGAGTGAGCAGTGGCCCAGCCTCGCTCAGGTGCAGTTCTCCGTGCTGCGCCTCACGTACAGAGACGCTGTCTATCCTCCAGCTATTTACCACCAGCTCATTTTGCAAACTCTGCACTCACAAGATTTTTTTCTCCCCTCTCTCCCTCCCTACTTCCCTCCCTCCCTCCCCTTCTCTGTTCCCTGTAGAGATGCTCAGTGTTCCCCATTCAGCTTCAAGCACAAGGTCTTCCACCTGCACAGGCATTGTGCACACTGACCTGGGGCCTGTCCAAATTCACCCCCTTCCCTTTCTCCCACTTCATCGGGGCTTTAGTTCTGGCGGGGGGGCACTCTGGTGAACAAAGAGGGAGGCTGGTGTGAGGTCAAATGTTGCCAGGGGGGAGATTTGGCCAGAGAGCCTACTGCTCCTGCACCCATGAGCCTGGAGGTCCGGCCCCTGCTGCCCTGCAGGGCTGCTCACTTCCCAGTGGCATGTGGGGTTGCCATCTTTCCTGACTGGGGATAACTATCCTTTGTTAGGGGAGAGGAAGGGAGGAAGGGAGGAAGGAAGGAAAAGAAAGTCTTACGGGGCTGAGGAGAGTCCCCTGATGTGGGAAGGCACAGGAGTTTATTCCTGTGGGTGCTCATAAGGGATGCGGAGTAAGACCCAACCAGGGATTGCCCCATTGTGTTCTGAGGAGGGAGAATAGAGCACTACAAGGAGACGGCGGTGGGAGTCTCGGCCCTCCCCAGCGGGGAATTGGAAAAGGATTGCTGAGGAAAAGCGGCTGCCCCTCAGTGTCTCTTCCTGGAGGGGGTTGCTTGGCCCTGGGAGGGTTTCTTCCTGAGCAGGGACTATGGTTGACGGCTAACTCACCCTTCTCCTGGCGGGTATGTGCTACTTTAATCTCTTTTTTTGAAACCTAAGGCCCGTGACTTGTCTCAGGCTTTTATCTCCTCCATCTCCCCCGTGCCGAAAGAGGGCTTTGTGGTTTTAAGGAGGTGCTTGAAAACACGAGCTGGGGGTTTTCCTAAGGGTGGGAATCCAGAGAGCATAGGTAGGAGACTGCTGTCTCTGTCTCCGTATTTCGAGCAGGTTGGGTGGCGGTGGAGCTGGCCGCTCAGCTCTCGGCTATGCTCACCTCGAGGGTGGCGAGGACACCATCCCAAATACAGCTGGGGGCACACCTGAGGCTGGGGTGAGGGGCTGGACGGAGAAAGCCCAACTTGGCTTTAAAGGCAAGGACAGGGTTGCCTTTCCGCCCCGTGGGAAGTCCCGTGTGGGCACTGGGGACGCTGCTGGGCCGGGGGCTGGCGGTGGGGCCGGGACCCGCGGGGCGGGCAGGGTGCCGGGGGTGCGGCNGCCGCCCCCGCCCGGCTCCCCGCGTCCCGGCCGCCCCCGAGCCGAGCCCGCCTCGGGGCGAGCGGGACCGCGCAAGCTTTACGCCGGGCTGCCATCGTGACTTCGGGCCCCATCGCTGCTCTCCGCGAGCCCCTCGGTGCCCTGTTGGCAGTGCCAGGGTCGGGGGGGTGCCGGGAGCAGGCTGGGATTTGGGGGGCACAGCCCCGTTATACTGTCAGCAAACTCCTTTCTCCGTGCTGCCCCTTTCCATGCCCGGCCTCGCAGGGCAGTGCCGGGGCATCTTCGTGGTCTGCAGCTTCTTTGTGTCCTGGGGCACGTTCATAGCCCCACATCCAATGACCCGCCACTTGAATCAGAGATCCCCTTTGGTTGGGAAAGCCAGGAGAAGTAGCTGAGTAACTCCCTGGTATTTGCTGGCAGAGGCAGGAAGTGAGGTCTGCTTGGTGCTTTGATACAAGGAGAAGAAAAGCCCCTTTTTTTTTTCTGTTTGTTTCTGGGGCCTCCGAGGCTCACCTGGGACTGCACGTGTTGGTTGTTCCCAGCTGGATCTGGGATTTCCCACAGTAGGGACTAGGACAATAGCTTAGCTGGCACAGCTGTGGGACGGGTGACTGAGCGGAAGAAGTGACTGTGCATAGCCTTACAGCTTCCCTCTCCCCCCGGGGCGCGTGTGGATCATGCCTGCAGTGCACCATGAAACAGCCCTTGCTGTTCCCAGGACGCAGTGAGCTGGGGCAATCACTGCTTTCCTACCCACCCTGCCCATTCTGTCACACGGGGAATAAAATTTCCTTCAGAGGCAGCTTTGTCTGCCTGCATTGGCAAGGTTTCCTCCTGGGGAGTGTTGGAGGTGCAGAGCTACTCAGGGGGAGCTCTGGATGAGACCCTGAGGTGCTTCTCCAGGAGAGAAGGTCTAACATGGCTTTTCCAAATAGTACATTGACCCAGTTCCTGCTAGGGACACCTACCCACGTGCCACCCCTATGCCACTGTGCAGGAACCGAGCTGTCCTACCATGTGGGCCAGGGACCCTGCAGGAAGTACCACCACAGTGCTGGCAGTGGCTCGGCCCCATTTTTCAGCAGCACCCATGTTACTTAGGGGATGGACAAGGATGGTGCTGCAGTACTGACCCCTTCAGCATGGCCAGCTGTGCCCCAGGAGTGGTGTCATGCAGATGTGGTGGTGCCTTTGGAGCTGTTTGGGCACCAATTCAGGCACATTGGTCCTGCTCTAGCCTGGATGATCCCACCTATCTGACCTAAATCCCACAGTTGTTTCAGCAGCACTCAGGGTTTTTCATCACCCCTTGCCTGAACCAGTTAGGTAGGATTGCTGTGTGCTGGGAGGTGGTTTCTCTAAAGGATTCTGTGCTTCAGTGCCATCCTGAATCCTGCAGGATCCTCTACCCAAAGGGCAGGCAAGAGGAGAGCTCTCCATCCAGTGGAGTGAGGTGCCCCTGGGTCCAGGAGGGGATGCAGGAGGAGGACAGGAGAGCTTGCAGTGATACAGATCCTTCCACATTGTGGTGGGCAGGAGGTCCCTGCTTGGTTTTGCACTTTGCAGCACCTCCAAGCCACTGGCATCACAGGCCTTGATGGGGCTCAAGCCCAGGGAGGACAAGGGCATACCTTGCCACCCCATCTTAGCCTGGCTCGAGGAAAGAAGAGCATCTAAACTCAAAGCATGGAGCAGAGCCCAGCTGCTCAGCTGGGCCTGCAGTTTCTCACCTCCACCCTGTGACCAGCATTAGTTCTCACTGCTTGGCTGCCAGGAACTCAAACGGTGCCTTGCTTGGACAAGCTGTCAATCCAGGGATTTTTGTTTTCATATTAAACCAGCTAAGTATTCAGAATCAGTTCCAGCTACCACCACGGGGAAAGCAACTCCAAGATACATAAATCCCTGCCAAACCTGCCTGTGCTACCTCTGAGGCAGCCGTGCCACTGCTCTGTGGCGCTGCTGGGAGTGGGTGTGTGGCAGGGCTCTGACCCACCATCCGGCACTCACACAGCATCCGGCCGAGCTCACGGGGAGAGGATCTCCCTGCAGACCTGCCAGCCAGCACACAGGGAGCTTGCTCTGATGCCTGTTTGCTGAGGGGCATCCCAATGCGTGCTCAATGCGCTCCTGTCCTCGGGAAGTGGTTGGAAAGGAGTGGATAATGCCTGCCTGCAGCCTCAGGTGGAAGAGAGCAGGATGGGGAAGGTGATGTGCAACCCTCCATCCTGTGCTCAGGTCCCTGTGGCTGTGGGTGAGAGAGACCCACTCCACATCCGTGCGTGGGGCAGGATGAGACCTCACTGTGTAGGACAGCCACATCAGGCCATTTGCTGTGTGCCTGGCACTTTGTCTCACTGGGTTTTCCCCGTGTGGTTTGCGGAGCTTGTTGGCCTGCTGGGCACACCACACAGCGTGTCCCTTTTCCAGGGTGAGCTCGTCTGGCTTTCCCAGTCCTGTTTTGGGAAGCAGGGATCAGGGGAGTACGCCCTGCCGGGCACGTAGGCCATCCTTGGGTAATGACTCTGAGTGTTTGGCCGTCTGATGCAATGAACTAATTAGGAATTTGCTGTCACCACAGCTGGACTCACCTGGCTTGTACACTACAGCCGGGTGATTCTCACTCCGTGTGACAGTCCTCCAGCCTCACAGGGCACCAGGAATAGCAGCAAGGGGATCACATGGCCACTCTGGCTGTCCTCCCCTGCACTATGACAGCCTTCTGGCAGCCACGCGTGCAAGTGTCATGAAGTGGCTTCAGGGCCATGGAGGAACGTGCTCCTCCTTACCAGCCCCCAGGACAGGCAGGTGACATGTCTCCTGATGTGCCTGCAGCACACATGGCTGGGGCACGGCCCTGGCAGCTGGGAACCGTGGGCATGGCACCCCTCCTCTCTGGAATCCAATGAAGATAGCCAAGGGCACTGAGGTGACTGAATGCCTTTGGAAATTTCTCCCTGGTGCTTTGCAAGGATCCTCATGCCAGGCAAAGAGCTGAGCAGGGCAGACCTGTGCTCCTTGCAGCAGGGAAGCATCCTGCTGCCTGTCCAGGCATGGCACTCTGCCATGGTACTGCCCCTGTGGTGCCAGCAGCTGTGAGGTGGGGTAGGCACAACATACAAGGAGTCTGCTTCCCAAGGAACACACAATACAGAGAATCCTTCAATGCTGATGAATGATTTTCATACCTGTCCAGGTGCACAGGTTGCATACTGGGCCTTCAGCGCTGATGCTAGCTCAGGGCATGCCAGCATCACTGGGTTTTCCCACAGGGACCCCCTGGAAAGAGCCCACTCCCAGCATGTCCCAAGAGCTGATGTCCATGAGTGGACATGCTGAGAACCACTGTGGTGACCATGAAGGTGGGGGGTCCTGGGGAAGATGTGCTGGGTGTAAGCAGAAATCAGCCACAGCTGCTGGAAGAGCCTCGGAGAGGAAAAGTATTCAGCCCACGGAAAATGAATTAGTGTTGACGTTCAGTGAACATTTGTTTAGATTAAGCAATATGGCTCCAAGTTTCTCAGCTGTGGGGAGCCAGAGCACTTACTGGATGTTTTTTGGTGTTGCTGTTCATGGCACTGGCCGAGACACTGCACGGTGGTGGGGAGAGCTGGCCCCACCCTCGGGAGCCTCCTCCTCTGCACCACACCTTCTCTCCCTGGTTTCTCCTCAGCCAGAGAGCTGAGGTAATGATGGTTTTCCTTTCCTGAAGTGGATGCTCTAGGTGATGCCCTCTCCCAAAAGGCATTTGCAGCAGTTGCAAAGAGGCAGTGATGGAACATCTGGTGCAAGGACCTGCTGAAATTTCCTGTGGGTGCTGGAGATATGGAGGTGACAGGCAGCCTTGCCCCAGCTCTGTCCCAGCCCTGCTGGGGTGGTGACACTGGGGTCCCTGCAGTCATCAGGGCATCAGCTGTTCCACCAACTTCCAAATGCAGAGTTTAGGAAAGGCTGTGGCTGGGGACTGTGGTCTGCTCTCTGCTGGCACCAACATCTCGTAGCAGTTGTATGTGTGGCTTTGCCAGCTGGGCATGCAAAAGTACCTTAGAGGCATGGAATAAAATGTATTTATTTCTCAAAAATCTGTAAAAATTGGAACCATCTCCCAACAAGAAGTGCTGAGTTTGGTTTCCCAATGTAAAGTGGCAGCTACAATGAAGAAAAAGACAAAAAAGGGCTGGACCACCCACTGTCAGGGGAGAGAGTGCCCTGGGCCCCTGGGGTGTTTGGAGGGGGAACCATCTGGGCCCTAGGGTCTCTGCAGGTGGGATGCTTGCTGCCTGCAAATGTGGGGAAGCCTTCTCTCAAGCCTCCACAAACCCAAGAGAGCCACCTTAAGAGCTCTCCCTCCATAGGACCAAACGGGATCCGCCAGGCGTTTCATATACCATATTCTATAGCCAAGGAAGCCTTAACAAAGAGCCGTACGCTCTCACGTTTCGCTTCAGGCTTCTCCCTGCTGCAGCTGGAGCTGAGTTTTTAAAAATCTTTGTGTCATTATTTCGTTCCTCTTTTGATTCAGCCATCGAGGGACAAGGAGATGCCAAACGAAAAGAATGGGCATTTAAACAGAACTAGATTGAAGAGGCAGTGTGTGTGCTGAACAACAAGTCTTTTTACATTTCATATGATCTTATACATGGGCTCCATTCAGTATATTTCCCCTCTGTTTCATTTGAATGTACAGAATTAGCCATTCACATCCTCTGGAATTACGGCTCTTTAACATTTCCATTCTGAGCTGCCTCCATATTTTGGGGGTTGGGAGTGTTATTAGCTCAGCTGGGGAAGCACAAGCCGAGGTCAGAGTTGGTCTTGCAGGCTAGAAATGAGCTTTTTCTTTTTTTTTTTGGAAAGTGCAAGATTTGGTGCATGATGACTCTGGTCAAAAGATTATATGAGTATACACCATAACGTGTATGTGCTAGAATATGCATGGATCTGGTTTCAGTGGAGGGTGTCTTTTTGACATTGATCCCAGTGTAGTTATTTCTTTAGACAGAAAAGTGAGCCTCGGTTTTCAGATGCGGGGTGAGTTCCGTGGTTGCCTGAGGTCACACGTGTGGTTGTGTCCTCGTGCATGGCTGCTGCCTCATTGTCTCTTTGAAAGACAAATATCAAAAACAAATATTTACTGTGCTATTTACTAAAGCTCCCTGGATACTGATACAAATTTAGAAGAGTTGGCCCAGAAAACTCATTCAAACTGAACTTAGAGTCACAAGAGGAAAACCATGTGGGATGTGTGCATGCAGCTAATTCTGCTGAAAAGCTCAGGACCTGGCACTGCTGCCCCAAGTAGGGATGGGACTATGCAGTGGCATTGGTGCATCCTGCAGCCTACACTGCCTTCCCTGGGAGTCCTGCAGCATTCCTGTGGTGTTACTTACACACATCATCAGAAGGAAGAAGGCTGGCTTGGGAATGTTTCTCTTGTGAATCTGCCTTTTTTCTAGCTTTACTTGTCTGCTGGCACACCTAAGCCAGTGTCCTCTTTGAGGGTGTTCCCCCTTTCCCCAGCATCTACATGCAGGAGGGTTTATTGCCAGACAGCTGGGATGTGAAAGGAGAGAGCAGAACCCGCTGTGTCTCTGCTGGCCACTGTGATGCCTGCGTGCCGCAGAGAGGTGCTGCCCTTGGGGGACCCACAGGCTGTGGACCAAGTGGTCTGCAAGAGCCAACATCCCAGAGGGAAGTCTCTGTCTCCTCTGTCACTCTTTCTTTGCTGTATATCTAACCTTTTCTGTCTATGACTCCTGCATCATCATTTCCTCAGGCCACTTCATCTGGTTGTTGTGGAAATGAGGACAAGGTGGCAAACAACAAACACGGGCCCCCAACAGGGAAAATAAACCCAGCAAGGTCGAGTGTGACTCAGAAGGCAGCAAGGCTCCCATTTACCCCCTCACCTGGCTTTCCGTAAGGCAAGGTTTAGCTGCTCCTCAAGGGCAGGAGCACAGACCTGGGGGCTGGAACATCATGCTCTGCAGGGGATTGTTGCCAGCTGACTTCACTTTAATTCACAGCATCTGCTAGAGAGGGTTTACCTGAGCCAGGCAGAAATCCCAAGTCCCCGGTCGACCACCCCTGAACCAGTCAGACACAACCAGGTTGCAGGCTTTCCCGGAGATCCCTTCAATCACAGCCCCCTACCTTAATTTAACCTGGTTATTTATACCTTTTCCTGTGTGTGTTTAATTATAGCAAAACCTGGCAATACCGCTGTGCT
Organism: Drymodes brunneopygia; assembly: GCA_013400955.1. Taxonomy (NCBI): domain Eukaryota; kingdom Metazoa; phylum Chordata; class Aves; order Passeriformes; family Petroicidae; genus Drymodes; species Drymodes brunneopygia. Next base: position 1,033,490 of record VZTZ01050758.1, read on the forward strand.
TAACGGTCTGTTGGCGTTTCCATTATGAGCCCAGACTGGAAGGGATTATATAGCCTGAGTGTTTGAACTGAGCCTCAGACAGAGACTTGGCATACACTTGCAACCCAAATACAGAGATTTTCAATTGGCTAATGGCAGTTTTGAAAAGGGAACATTTTTCACATGCTTAGGCCCTTCCATTTGCTTAAACTGCCTTCCTCTGTTTCAAACTCAGCAAGCGAGGAGCTGTAATTCAGCCTGCTGCAGCAGTGACTCATGTTCATTGCACAGTGATGCCATAACCAGCCAAGGCAAGGCCTTCTGCCTTAAGAGGAATTACACACAGAGAGATGGCTGGGGAAAGTCAGCTCTTTCACTCACCGGAGTCACACCATCTGTGCATCCTAACTGCAGCTGCCATGGCCAGCATGAGTTGTCTGACCACGTCTCAGGCTTTGCAGTGGAGATACCTAATGTCACCAAGATGTCCTGGACTTCATGAGCAGCCAGTAGCACTTACAGGGCATCAGTTGTTTCATCCTCAATTAGACAAATTGAACAGGATAGCTGGATCAAGTCCTAGAAATGCTTTTTCTTCCCATCAGCTCTATGGGGAGTCAGGAGTAATAGGCTCAGGCAGCAGTGCCCACACTTGGGGTGGTCTGGTGGGACCAGTCACACCTGCTGGGAATCTGGAGTAGCTTCCATGGTGGGATGTGGTCCATCCATCTATCTCCACAAGATTTTTCTCTAACAGCATGGAAGGCAGAGCAAGAGCAGGTGAAAAGCTATGTCTTCTTTTAATGCACAGAAGAACCAAGTGAATTCCCCATGGTCTCCCAGCTGGTCAAAGAGAGCCTTGCCTGGGAGCAAACCTAGATCTGCACTGCACACTGATGCCTCTGCAGTGGGCCTTTCCCCTTCTGAATGCATTAAGTAAGCAAGTTGATATAACAAGCAAGAGAATATCATGTTTTGGGTAGAGTTATAAGTCACCGGCAAAGAAAACTAGGTAGTGAATGAAGAGAAGCTTATAGCAAAGACCATGTGTTGCAAGCAGCCTTTCTCTCCAGAAAGCTTGCTTTTGACCTTGGTGGAAGGTGCTCTGTGCCTGTGTCCAGTGGAGAGCTGGTCCATCCATTGCTGTCTCCAATCTCTAGCCTGTTGGAGCCTGAGTGGAGGGACGTGAATACCAAACCCTGTACTCAGCTGGAGCAGAAGCAGCAAGCCCCAAAGCTGCTGCATTTGCAGCTCATACCTAGAGGGATGCTATGCAAGGTGCCCTGGCGCCTGCTCCCCTGGAGCTGGGGCTGCACTTCGTTCCCCATCTCAGGGGCACTGGAGTTGGGTGAGCTCACCCAGGCTGTGCTAGGCAGCTGCACCCCCTGACCTGGGAAGGGCTGGTGGGGACTGGACAGAGGAGACAGCTCTGTTCCCACCAGGGCTGTCACCATGGGAACTTTAGGCACCGAGGCCATTTATGGCTGGTTGTAAACCCTGACTCTGACAGCAAAGCCTTTCTTCGCCTTTTCCTCTGGACTTGGCCCTGGCTGTCTCAGAGAAAGCAGGCTCGAATTCCACCTCCGGCTGGCTCTGCACACACATCCCCTGGCACTGAGCGCTGGCCCGCTGCGTGGGAGCTGCTCAAGCTCAGCGAAGTGTCCTGGCTGTCTCTCCCAGAGAAAGTGGAGCAGACGCCTGAGGTTGCTGAGCATCACAGGTCTGACAGCTCTGCAGACACCTGTGGATATGCAGGGGGAGAGAAATGGTGGGTTAGTGGTGCCATTGCCCCTTGGAGGAGCTCTCAGATCAATTTGTGAGGCAAATGATCTCTGTCAAAGTCTAGCTCCCCTCGGCAGATTCCCAGCTTTGAGGCTAAAAACGCTCATCTTTCGGTTTGGCCAAAACTGAAAGTGCTGTGGTGAAAAGATGGAGAAACAGCTGGCAGGACGCAACCTGTGGAGGAGAAGTTGAGGGCAGAAGGACTTCAGCAGCCAAATCTCATCTGGTCCTTCTTCTGATGCCAAATGCTCCTGTGAAAGCCACTTGAGTTGCACAGTTCCTGAGGACTACCCCGGTTTGGATGCCTGCCCAGCCTTCATCTAGAGAGAGAGAGGTTGAAACACAGAGCGGGTACCGATGCTGGTCTGTCTCCTGGGAGCTACAGTCCAGGTAGCTCATGACCCTCTTGTCCTTTGGCAGGCTCAGCACCCTCGTTGGTCCCCTGATCCCACTGTGTGCCACGATGCTCTGCTAACAAAATGTGGTGGCATGGCCATGGTGCTGAATGGAGCCTCCATGCCAGGGGAGTGTCTGGCAGGGCAGGACTTGGGGACCAGGAGGCAGCCCTGGTTCTTCACAGTGAAGGCCTGGGGGAGGGAGGGCATTTTGCCAGACTTGCCTGGCTTTCAGGAGTTCAGGTTTGGGCTAAAAAGTAAAAGCTCCCTACAGAATACAGAACCTGCTGTTACAGCAGAATAAAAAATTCAGTACTCAATGCTTCATTATACTTTAGACTCGATGATCCCTGTGGGTCCCTTCTGACTCAGGATATTCTAATACAAAGAGAAAGCTCCAAGATATACTCTCCAGCCACTCCATATAGAAAGCCTTTCAGGGCAGAGCTGCCCACAGATGCTCCCTTTCCCAGTGACCCTCGCATGCACAAATACTCTCCACCTCAGTTTTCCCCACAGCTTGAGGTCCAGCTCTGCCCATCAGGCCTGCCAGGACCTGTGACTCTGTCTGCAGAGGAAGACATCTCCTGGCAAAGTGACACATTTGGAATAACACGGACCACTGCTTTCTTCATTCTTCTGCTTCATGCCCCCTGATTTCCGTGGCACATGAGTCACTGCCTGGCACCTTGACTGGAAGATGGATGAGCCACCCCCACGATGCTGACACAGCCTGAGCACAGACTTCCTGCTCTTACCTAGGTATGACACCAGGAAGAGGAGATTTGCTTCCTAAGAAAAAGTGACTGGATTTGTTCTGGACTTCCTGTGGGATTCTGGGGGAAAAATGAAAAGGCTTTGCTGCTTTATGAAGGTAAGCGCTGCTTTTTTTATTTTTTAATGTGTGTTGATTTTGCATTTTCTTATTTTTAAGAAAGTGGTAGGAAAATTTTCCTCCTTAAGGGAAAAACAAAGCAAAAGCAGAGACTGGTAGTGTTGACTGCTCATCCATGGAGAACAGTGGTTCCATGAAAGGCTAAAGTCTGTTTGCACTGGTTCCTAGAGCTAATGAAGTATGACTGTGAAGGGGGCTCCTAATGCTAGTGCAAAGCAAGGCTCACAAGCTTCAAATGTTTTCTTGGATGGTCTCCAAACCTTCTGCCCTCCTTTGGGCTACAGCTGAGGTTGGAGACCTCAGAGCTGCGAAGACTTCAGTGCAGCTGCTTCCAAGCAAAACCAGAGCCATCACAATGAAAATAAATAAACAAATAGTGCTATTCTGAGCCTCAGACACATTGGAGGGTTTCATTTGCACCACAGCATGAGGGATGTGTCCCTCCCTGTTTGGGAGCAGTGTCCTGATTTACAGTCTATTACTTTCTCATGAATTCCCTCCTCTGTCTTCTGAGAGAGGAGCCTGCACACCTCTAGTAGACTCTCAGCTCAGGCTTTCTCCAGGGATGCAGCCTTGCAGGATCCCCTGCATCACTGTGCTGTGCTCTCGGTTGCATTTCTTCATGCCGAGTCTTCCTGGAGGTTTGACACGGCATGGCCAGCCACCGTAACAGAGGTTCACCTTCCTTTTCCCCCGTAGATTCAGTCCAGTTTCCCTTCAGTCAAATTCCCATCCCAAACCCTCCCTCCTCCCAGCAGTTCCTGTGTTTGCCTCTCAGTCCAGTCAGCCCCTTCCCCACCTGCCTGTGCATGCGTTGCCCATTCTGCCTGAGCCAGGATGGGGCGTGTGAGGCGGCAGGAGCTGCCTGGTCTCAGGGGTGGACTGGACTTGTGATGTGGATTGCAGCAATCCACAGCTTTGCTTATCTGGAAATCCTGCTCAGCCCCTGGCTGGAGCACGTCCTGGAAGGGGAAAAGTTTCAGGGAATTCGGCTGGTAAGCTCTGTAAGACTGCCTTAAGGGAGCACATGTGAAACGGAATATTTCAAAGACTTGGCTAAGTTTGGCGGCAGCAAAGGGTGCATCTGGACAAAACCAAAGGCCTTCCCTGCTTCTCCTTTTGCCAAACTTCAAGTCTGCGTGCCAAAAACATGCAGCTTGAAGAGCTCTTCAAAGAAAAGGTCATCAGATTTCTCTGTAACAAAAGCAAGAGAAACCAAAGCATTTCCCCTTACAATGTTCTTGGAAGTAGATGAATCATTTTGGCTGAAATTATACATTTTATAACTATATTTGCTTAGATAGTTCAGCATTAGGCAGCTAACCAGCAAGATGAAGTTCAACCCAAACATTTTAGCATGGCCTAGTTAAAACCAGCTGAATAACAGCACTTGGCATGGGAAGAGTGACTGCAGGTCCAGAGCACTGGGCAGGAGCAGGCTTACCTACAGTGCCTATCCCTTGTGTCATTGCTTTCATAGAGCTGCTGGAATGGAGATAATGTTTGGTCATGGTGAAAGAAACTAAAAGTTTCATCCTTTTTTGCCTTCACTTTCTTTCTCCTCCAAGGCAGAGGAGCCCCATCTTTAACCTGTGAGTGGTATGCCTTTGTTTGGAGTGGCACTTGGAGTGGACATAGTATGGTTTCTTAGGCACAGTAGAGTTGGTCACCTTGTACCAGTGCTTTCCAGCTACCTCAGACTTACACCTCATGGCAGCTCTGAATGGTGATGTATCCTGCAACACATCCTGCATCATCAGGAGGCTGTGTGATCCTCACAGCAGGGCAAGGAGGGGAGGAAAAAGCAGAGCCAGGCATCACAAGCCAACGTGTTCTGGGAAGTGCAGATGTGCAAGAGGCAATGGCTGAAGATGGGGGCTCCAGGGGCAGGCAGGGCTGGATGAGGCTGTACCACTGCTCAAGGCTGTACAGTATCCTCTCCCATCTTTCTGCAGCGTGATGAAATGGTGCTTTACCAGCTTCTCTTCTGGTGCTCTGTGGTGTGTCTGTGTTCTGTCAAGGTGGGGAGTCAGCATCCCAAACAGCAGTGATGCTGCCAAGGACTGGGAGGAACTCGTACTGCAAGGAGACCAGCACTGGGATGTACAGCTGAGCCACAGCAAATGGCAGAGGGCTGCACTGCAGCAGTGGAGGTGTTGCAGAGGATGGTAGAAGCCCCAAGTCCTGTTTAGCACCAGTTGCTGAAACATCGTGCACTGAGAGGTGGGTACAGGTGGTCATCAGCTCAGGGGCTTTTTTCCTCCTCTCTCCTGCACCCCTGCTGGGCTCTGGCACAGGCCACTGCTGTGACAGGCTAGGAAGGCAAGAAGCTGACCCTGCTGTAGTGGTGCTGCAGTGGCTGCAGGCAGGGCTGGGAAGCAGTAGTGCCCTTTGCAAAGGTGCTGTGTGTCCTCAGAGGTGCTGGTTTTGCTCTGCTGACAGTTTCCCATGAGCATTCTTTTTCCTCTCTGGGAGACTAAATAGCCTCTGAGCAAGGAGAATCTGGCAGTCATCCCAGGCCCTGCTGGGATGTCACTGGGGTTTTTGGGAGGAGAGGAGAAAATAGTCTAAGAGATGGAGAGCAGGAACTCATGGTGCAGCTGCAATTTTCACAACAGCCTCCTTACTCTCCACCTCTGCCATGGGAAGGGCTCTCCACGTCTCATAGGTGCTCAGTGAGGAGAAAACTGCACTTTCCTTTCTGCCCATCTTCCGAGTCTGTGGCATCTCTCTCCCATTTAAGTATTTATTGCCACTGGTGATATGAACACTTGACAAATGAAGAAGAAAGGATGGACATATCAGGGCCTAGACAAGGAAATAAATATTTAGACTCAGATCCACAGAAGACAATGTGGTGCTTTGCATCTGGCTGCCACCAAGATGTAATGAGCAGCCTCTGAGGCTAGGAGAGTTTGCCCATCCTTTACTTGGGTGGCTTGTGGGTGCTCAGCACGGCTCCAGTGTTGTGGCATCTCCTGCCAGCCTTGGTCATCTACTGGTGTTCCTTGGTTTGAAGCTGATGGAGGCCAGGGCTGTGAGTCACTGGCCTGCGCTGGCCTTCTTCCATGTGCTCCATTTGGTGCTGCTTTGTGTGTGTGAGAGCGTGCTCCCCTCTCCCAGCTGTGCGTGCCTGCCTGCCAGCATGCCGCTGATCCAATCTGCAGCTGTGCTGCTTTGCTCCTCTCTTCTAGCTCTGAGAGTCTCCTTCATGGATTAGGGGGAAAGAAGGAGGAGGAGGAAGAGGAGGGAGGGAAAATGAAAAATAAATTAATAAACCAACACAGGGAGAGATGCCCAGTAGAAGTGGGTGTTCTGCCCATGGGCAGCGTGGTGTGGCATGATCCCCACTGTGCCTTCGCTACCAGCAAGCAGATGTCTCCTCCCTATACCTTCCTGGAAGATGAACTGGGGTCCCTGTTGGAAGTCCCTGGGGGAGCTTTGCTGGGGGACTGCTAGCTCCTATGAGCACCATGTTGATTCCCAAGAAAAACCAGGCCACTGTCTTATGGCTTTGCACCCAGTTATGCTGGGGCTGCTTCCAAGCTCTGCATGTGTTGAGGGGGTCACCCATCCTGCAGGCAGGTGGACTGGACTTTCCTCAACAGGCACCATCAGCTCTTGACCACAGTGCACATCCTAGAGAGCACAGAAGTGGTGAATACAGAGCTGGACAGCCCCTCCAGTGGGAGCTGTCTGGCAGCTGCAGAGCTAGGACACACAGCCTCACGACCTGACAGCCTTCCTCCTTGCAGCAGGTGTCCAGGAAGTCTCCAGCTGTGACAGTTTGCAGGGGAACCATGAGACATCCCAATGGGAAGATGTCAGGAGGTGTTTGGAGGTAAGTTCTGCTCTTTGCAAAAGGTTGGGGAGGGCCTCGGGGTGGACTGCCCAGGATCCTGATTCCTGTGGAATCCTACAGACAGCACAATTACCAGAAGGTCTTGTGGGTCAGGAGGTGAACTGAGTGACATTTTTGAGAACTCAAGTGGCATCCTCCTCTCTCCAGTGGGGTCCTGGAGACTTGCGTGTGTCAGTCTGAAGCTTTCCTCGGCATATCACAGAAGGCTTGAAGACTTTCCAAATGATCTGTACCCCAGTGTGACCCACAAAAATCTGCGAGGGTTCTTGGCATTGATCACATGGGGTTTTCTGAGGATAAGCATGACTGTGGGAAAAGTGATGGAACAGCCAAAATGGTATGGGTTTTGCTACACACTGTCTTGCTTCTCTGTGTTTTATAGTTGATGAATTTGAAAAAGACTCCACAGCCATCAAAATGTTCTCTTCCCCTCCAGAACTTTTTTTGTAGCAGACAGTTTCTAAAATGGGCCATTTGGATTTCCCATTACTCGGCCCTGTTAATCCTGTCTTTTCCCAGGAAACAGCAGTGGCCTTAAGGTTGTGCTTTACCTGGCATGGATGCAGATCTGTGGATTACAAGGGTTCCCCACCTGTGCAAATGAGATTAGGCAAGGCCCCAGTGACAGGGGTCAAACTGGGACAGAGTAGTGGCTTCCCAGAGAGGGGCTGGGAGGGCTGTAACTTCCTTAGCAGCTGTGATCCTGCAGATATGATGGGGAAGGCACTCCAGGGGTCTGGGCTGGTGTTTAGGCAGTCTGGAGCGGAACCAGGCTGACTTTACAGATTACAGCTGAGGTGTTTGCTGCAGGCAGCCGAAGGTGTTTTCCCAGCCTTTCTGGCGGTCCCCATTCGCAGCTGGAGAAATGCTTTGGATCTGAGCCTCCTGATGTCAGGCCCATGTGCTCTGTAGGCTGTGGCAGATAGCAGCCACAGTAGTGAGTAGTAGTAGTGAGAGTAGTGAGGCCACAGCAAATACCTCTTGACTTTTCACTGAGGTGCCCAGGGCAGAGGGGGAAGGGCTTCTTGTGCCCTGGTCCCCAGGCTGAGCCCCTGCCCTCAGCCTGACCTTGCTCAACTTGCACACTATGGACTTCCCCTGGCTTGCAAAGCCCAGGTGTGATTGCGGCAGACCTTTGATAAGGGATTTTGCCTCCCAATCGAAGTGCATGAGGTAATGTGGTGCCACCCCTCAGCCCAAGGCTCTCCCTGCCCCAGTGAGGCTGGCACAAGGAGTGGGCCCCACTGCAGTGCTGGGGGCAGGCAAGGAGGGGTGGCTTTTGCAGCATGTCCAGCTGTGCTGTGGGACAGGGTGAGGAGCATGGACACTGTGGCATCAGCCCAGAAACAAGTCTGTGGATGAAGAAGGCGTAGCTGCTGTTTTGGTGGCAATGGTGGAAGTGAGGGAAGAGTGGTTGGAGAGAGGGGACCCCCATCCTCTGAGGTGTTCAGCACCTATAAGCCCTCAAAATTCCAGAGGGAGTTCAGTTGCCCTCAGGTGCTGCATCACCTGCTATCATCCCACAAGCAGCAATCTGTGGGTGCCTCAGACAGAAACCTTGGGAAGGAGCATCCTTCCCCCTCTCTTGCTGCCAGCTGGGATGAAGGATGGGGGCAGCAGCTCCCAGAGGAGGCTGGGCTGGGCAGGAGGCCCAGGGAGGGTACGGGGCACAGCAACAGGCAGCTGCCGTGGCAGGCTGGCAGCACCCTGGCGGGTGCAGAGGCCAGAGGGGCAGTCACGAGAAGGGTGGTGGGGGAACATTGTGGCCTTCGTCCCACCCACCACACTGCTCAGGGGGGCTTGGGAAATTTGTCCTCACCTCCCCTGGCCCCTGTTTTGAGCGTTGGGAAAATACACAGGGTACCACACGGGGAGGGCAGTCAGGGCTGGCACCCCAGCCCAAGCAGCAGGGCTGGATGCTGGATAAGCAGCCGGGGTCGCGCAGCCCCCGGCGCTGGGAGTGTGAGCGGGACCCCTGGGCGGCCTCCCCGAGCGGAGCAGCGCTGGAGCAAGGCGACCACACCCGCGCTGGGCAGCGGGGCCCCANCGAGGTGCCCCTGCAGCACAGGCACCGCCGGCACGGCCCCGCCACCTGCAGCTCGGCCCGCCGCCCCCGTCCCGCGTGGGTGTGGGAGGCACCTTCCTCCCTCCCGGCTGCGGCTCCTCCGGCAGCCCCTCCTCCCCACCTGGGAAACAGGCTCCCTTCTCTTCCCGGCCGCTGTGCAGACACCCGGCTCTGCACGTAGCAAATGGAGGCAATTTCCTCCTTAGCGGCACCACATGGAAAGTATTGAGTCGTCTGTGGTTTAGGTTTTTTTTTTTCCCCTCCTTTTTTCCCTTCTCTCCCTCTGTTCTCTTTTCTTTCTTTCCTT
>VZTZ01050758.1:1042831-1068612 GCA_013400955.1 Drymodes brunneopygia
TTGCCTGACATGCTCTCTGTGTGCAGTTGGTTGCGGTATTAGATCTCCCACCCTCCTCTGATTGCTCATATACATCTGCTGCTGGTCACCCTGCACAGTGCTGAATGTCAGGAAATTACTTAATCCCACAGCGAGCACAGCTGTGGGCTGACCTGGCAGGGGTAGCGAGAAAGGGAGCTGGGGCAGTGGTACAGGTATTGGGAAGCAGGCAGGGAAGAAGAAGGTTTTTGGGAGCCATGGCATGGCTCAGATATCTTGTGCTGGTGCTCTCCCAGTGGGAAGAGCTGTGGGGGTCCCCTTGTGTCATGCACTCTTAGCCTGGTTGATGTCTTTGGGGTTGTTTTGTTTACAGAGGGGACACAGGGGTACTTATTCTTTTGCTTTTCCAATGGGTTATGATTTCCCAGCCACCAAGGAGGGTGAAGCCACCAGAGAGACCCTGGAGAAGAGCCCTTTGCTCATCCTGCTCAGGACTTGGGGCTGGCCACAAATATGCTGTGTTTTGCTTGTGTGAGATGCCCATCAGCCAGTGGGATTGGGATGGCCAAGGAAACCTTGTACTGAATGGTAGTGAGTCTCTTTAAATAACCAAACCTTGTCATAGTCTGCCCTGGAAAACAAGGAAAACAAAATGCTGGGGACCTAGAAAGGTGAGGGGTTGTGTGTCTCAAACTGAGGGTAGCAACCAGCATCAGTGCTTGTACATACTGCATTATGAGGATTTCTGCTGTCATCCTTGTCTTGGAACAGAGTCATTGTTCCCACAGACTACAATTCTGTGATTCTATGGCTGCAGCACCAGGGAAGGGAGAATTGAGGCACCCACAGCACCAATTATGCTGCCTGCCACTCAAGGCAGGGGGAGGCAGGCCAGGGCAGGAACTGTGCAGGACAGCATTGGTGGCAGAGTCCAAGGGCTGTTTGTGTGTGGGATGACTTTTCTCTAGGAAAGGAGAGCAGCTGGGCAGGTATAGAACATATGTAGACACCTCTGAGCTAGTGGTGCCAATAGTTAGTCACCACAAGGACATGGTCCAGGCTCCATGCTGGTGGTAAATGACTCATATTGAAGTCTGTGGGACCAGAGCTTTGTTGGTCTTGGCACTCAAGCCAGTTGGATTTAATGCTAGATTGGGTTCATCCTTTGGGACTGATAGAGAGACCTTTGCAGCATGCTATGCCATTTGCAAGGATAGCACATATGCTCTCTGGGACAAATATCCTATGAGCCCAAGAGCCATCCTCCGCATCAGTACCCTGCTGTGTGTTTGGGGGAGATGCCAGAGGAGTCAAGAAATTTGCAGTAAATTCTTACAGGGAATTTTTGCACTGGGCAGCTCACCAGCTTGCTGCAGTCCCTGTGCTTGTCTCTGAGCCTCGTACTGCACACCTTCAGGGCTGCCTGCGGCAGCTGTGCTGAGTACACACACAGATGCCACTGCAGGGCAAGGGAGTGTGGTGGGCAGGGTGTTTCAGAACGTGTTCTCAAGCTGAGTACCTGGGCTGCTATATTTTATTAGCCAGCATGTCAAGGAGCTCCCCCATTTCTGTTTATCTGAGCTGGGCAGTTGGAGCAAGTCCCTTCCCCTAAGAGAAGGGGAAGGTTCCTCTTGCAGAAGCCCGTGGTATGTGAGGGCCAGAGCAGTGTTTCAGGAGAAGAGGTGGTGGCCCTTTTCTCCAGTTACCTGGCTGGTGTTTGTCCTCTACACCATTTCCTTCTCTAAGTAAGGGGCCACCTGACTCGTGTTTGAATCCCTTTCCTACTGCTGCTGCTAGAGCTCACTGCATACAAGGATTGCTGTGTCCGTGCAGACCTTGCACCAACGACATCCCTTGGAGCACGCTCCCTCTCCTCCCACAAGCTTCCTTCTCTGAGCTGGTTACAAACTTTCTTCCTCGGATTATTTTGCATCCAAGCCTGATATTTTGTTTCCCCAGATTTTAACACTGTCCAAGTTCTCATTAAGATCCGAGCACTCTTGTTCTGCAAGCTGCAAGTCCCAATGTGGCCAGTGTTCACCGAAGTTTGTAGGGCATGCAGAGCATGAGGGCTTTCAGAAAGCTGTGGGGCTCTGTAGACATGGGGGACATACTGCATTTTCCTTGTTTTAGTGCTAACCTAGCCCCTTAGTGGGGTGTTGGGATGGCGAACACAGGGTGCTGTCTGCTGAACAAGCTTACAGGCTTGTCTCTGACTTCCTTAGAAGCCAAAGGGACTTTGCTCTTGGAGGATACGGGCAATCTTTGGGCAGTGGTACAGGGTTTTCTTTGTTGCCAGCTCCTCAGTAACATCCCTGGCTGGATCAGCCTTAGACGGGCTGATCCAAACACCACCAATAGACTCAGCTCTCAGTGGCCAATGGTGGAGGAGGAGACTGTGGGGTGACGGGAGATGCAGCCCATCAGGAGCCAAGGGAGGGCCCAGGAGATGGGGCTGCCTGGGGAGAAATCCTGCAGTGCAGGAGGACTGCGTTCTCCCGGCCCTCACCACCTCCATTTTTGAAGGAGCATAGTCCTGTTAGTTCGGACAGCCAGATCTGCTGTGAGCTCAGGGATGGACTGAAGTGGGACTAAAGGCTTTGGAAGGAGAAGCCTTTCCTCAGTGTGGCCCTGGCAGTTGGAGCAAAGCAAACGCGTTCCTGTTTCCACATGTCCCTGTGCCTCAGGATGCAACTACAGGTTTTTCCCAATGCCTGACATGTAATGCCACACCTGTCTTTGAGGTCCCTCCTTGCTTTATTCTTCATCTGAGGTGGGCTGATCTGGGTGCTCTCTCCCCCACATCAGCTGCCAAGACCCCACCATCATCCAGGCCCTCCAGAAGTACCATCCCTCTTCTGGAAGCTCTGCAGCACTGCCCCAGCATCCCCCAGTTTTGCTTGGCCCCATTAGCTGGTGACCTGCATCCCACATGGCCGTCTGCAAGGCACCAGTTAGGAGCAAGTCCCCTGGGAGCAGGTGAAAGGCACAAGTGGGCTGCTGCCACCCTCCTGTCTGGCTTGCCACACAGCTCTGCCCTGCCTGCTAGGCTCAGGAGGGAGCAGCCAGGTGTGGAGATGGGAGCACGCTGCCTGGGATTCCTAGGCAAGCCTTAGCCAGAGCCCTGCTCCAGTACGTGCAGCCTGGCACTGAGACGGGAAGTGAGCCTCCCTGCGAAGCAGGGATAAATGAGAGGTGCTGATAAATGAGCCCGGGTAATTAATTCACACTCCTGATACATGTTTGTTCTCCCAAATGTGTGTGTTGGCATGATCCTGGGCAGGGCTTGGCCTGGCATCTAGTAGACGTCCCGCTTTATCCCAGTTACTACATGAAACCTGTTAAGTGTATCTGTCTCAAGCCCTGAACCCAGGATGGAGATTTCACATCAAACAGCAGCACTCATAAAGTGGATCTGAGAAGAGTACTGAGCTTGACTCCTAGGCTGCGAGGAGGAATAAGAGACCTCCCAGACTGGGATTTCATCCCAGGCTCTTTGCAAACATCCTCCTCGCCCAGTTGGGGCAGACAGGGTCTGCAGAAGGTTGTCAGACTCAGCCTTTAGCAGGCTACACAGGGAAGGTTTCCCACTCTGATGATCTCTGCTAAAGGATGTCCCAGCCCTGCCTGCAGCAGTTGGGAAAAAGTGGCCACCTGAAGCTTGGAAACGTGTTACATCTGCAGTGGCTTGAAATTGGGAGCAAGTAATCTTTGTAAAATCCTTATCTGGAAATCAGGCAGTGTGGCTTATCCCAAAATGTACATACTGCCAAAGGTCTGCGTGTAGCATGGACACGAGGGTGTTACAGATGATGTTGCTGTTGCGGGAGCTGGCTGCCCTGCTCCAGGAGTGTCCCAGGGCTTCCTGCCTGTCCTGCACATGCCCTGCAGACAGCTCATTAATTTCCATTCCAAAGCCCAATCTCTTCTTCCTCTGAAACAATTACTTAAAAGTTTCTTTGCAGCCCTCCAGGCGTCCCACCCTCTTGCTGGCTTCCAGTTCCATAGCTCTCTCCAGCTTGGCTCCACAGGACTTAGCCACTAGCCTCCCTTCAGAGGAGCTTCATAGCTGGGGCCCAGAGTGGGGATATATGGAAAGACCAGGGGGGTTTTTTTCTTACTTCATAGACCAGACCTATACCTTCAGGCAAAAATGAGAGAATCCCCTAAAAGGAGCATGGGAGAAAATTTGGGCAGTGGCTTGTTCCCAGGGGAAAACAGGTCTGTTCTTAGAAAGGGCAACATCCTAGAGACCCTCTTGGGGCTACTTTTGGATGAGGGGCTTCAAAGCAACAAGCCAGGTGAGCAAGCACATCCTTGCTTCTCTCCTGGAGTGGTCATCTCATAGTGGCCTAGGTAATAATCAAAGGCTTTTTTTGCCTCTGGTGTCCTGCCCCACTGGGCCATACCTTGTGTCTGGAGTGCAGGAGCTGATTTGTGACCAAGTTCTCCTTGTGCAAGCAGCCTCTGCTGCTGGGTCCCGCTGAGACACAAAACTATGAAAGATGGCTCCTTCCAAGGATGTACTTGTCCCAGAGCAGGCAGTCAGGCAACAACCCTGGCACCAGCCACGAGGGATATGGGGAAGAACAGGAAATTCAGTGAGACAGGTTCACAGCTGGGATAAAGCAAGTGTCTGATTTCTGTTCATGCTCTCCAGCACCACAATGGAAAAAGAGGTCTGGAGAAGATGTGTGGGAAGCCTCTCCTGGACACAAGCAGGTGAGAAGTGAAGGAGCTTGCAGGCACTTGTTGGGAAAGCAGGTCAGCAGGAAGAATTGATTGCCTGGTAGGGCTGGCAGAGTGAAGGCAGGACCTATCTGCTCCCTTCCAAGACCTTAAGTAAGTGGGTGGGGACGATGCAGTTGTTGGAAGTGGAGGTGCTATGTGTGATGGGTGGGAAGGGAGGTTGGTGTCCAGCAAAGCTATAACCACTCACTATCATGAGATGTCCCACAGGACATCTGTCTCAGTCCTATAAACTCATACATCACCTCTCAGCTTGAATCGCTGCAGCAGCACAGCAATATTCTGCACAGCTTTGTCTCTTCCCTACCTAAACACGGGCTGCTCCCTTCCCCCAGCTGCCCTTCTCGCACTCACCGAAGGCAAACCCAGCCCTTTAATTCCAATCACAAATTCTGGAAATGATTAGTGGGCTGTCATCACTCAGCCCCACCGGATATTGGGCACGGGGCATTTCCGTCCCCTGTAACTGATCTTGTGCAGGGCTGCCTGGCTCTGCGGCGGGCAGGGGAGAAGTGACTGAGAGCTGGGTGTAGAGTTTCCCTCCGCCCACCTCGCTCACGGCTCGGCTGGGAAAACTGCTGGACCACGAACAGGGCAAAGAATAAATTCATTCATGGCTAAAGGTAAGGGGACAAGGCAAAAAGGTCCCCCAAAGAGTCGGGCCTATCCTGTCTAGGAAAAGAAATGAAAAACAGTGTGGCTGGGGCAGGGGGGCAAGGCTGGGGCAGCCCCTTCACTGATGCGCAGAACTGCACTTTGTGAAACTGCTGTCGAATCCCTCAAGGGGCCTGGGAACTCAGTGGCCCACTCATCCAGGGTGCTCAGATGCAGCTGCCAGCTCCAGCCTGATGGAGAGGATGCTGATCAGCATCGCACCCGCAGCCACTCGGCAGCCTTTGTTCCCTGCTCTGCCTGCCCCTTTCCCAGGGCGCTCTCTGGCTCCCGGGAGCTGCCCGGTTGCCAGCTGCCTAGCGAGAGCTGCTATCTGCCCCGTGTGAATGTCTTGCATCCATCCAGCAGACTCCCAGCCTTCCGCTGAAACGTCTCATTGTGCAGCTGGCTGGACTACGTGAGCCTGGCTACGTGGAGCTTTGAAGTTAACTCTTCCTTTTGAGCCAACAGAGCTGTGTGGTGTAATTGTAAAATTTCTCTTCATTGGCTAACCTCCTGATGTTAACAAAAGCTCCCTGCTATGTAAACAGGCCAGATGCTGCAGGATGCTGTCTGCAGGCTCACATACACTCCTTGTGCCACAGGAGGTGCTGGACTTGCACCTGCAGGCTCCCTTAGCCAGGCAGAGAGGTTGGAGCCACGTGCCCCACAGATGGGGCAGAGTGACTGGTTCCCTCATCCTTTCGTCAGTGACCTCAGATGTGTCTCCCTTCCTTTCAGATTACTTGGCCCTGCAGAAATCCTGGCTGAAATGGTCTTATATGTGGTAGTAATTATCATAAGAAGAAGGGGTGAAGTTCCAGATGACTTGGGAATAAAGGCAGAAGGATAGTACCTGTTTTTAAAGGAGTAAAGGAAACGGAGTCACAGGACTTCAGAACTTTCAGGTGCCTTCAGCACCAGCAAGGGCCCAGGAACAGACACCCTATTTGTAAGGCTGATCAAGATAGCAAGGTGAGAAATAAGAGTCAGCATGGGTTTGGCAACAGCCTAATTTCCTTCTACTACAGGATTGGAGATGATGAGCAAGATGTGTCCTGGCTCTAATGCTGAGAGCTACTTGCGTGGCCAACCTGGTTGTTGGTTTCAAAGATGTCTACTACATTCCACAGAATCATAGAATGTTAAGGGATTGGAATGGACATTAAAGATCATCCAGTCCCAACCTCCCCTGCCAGGGGCAGGGACGCCTCCCACTAGACCAGGTTGCTCAAGGCCTTCCCCAACCTGGCTTTGAGCACTGCCAGGGCTGGGGCTTCCACAACCTCCCTGGGCAGCCTGTTCCAGTGTCTCACCGCCCTCACGGTGAAAAATTTCTTCCTAATATCTAACCTAAATTTCCCCTCTTTCAGATTGTAGCCATTACTTATTGTCCTATCACTACAGTTCCTGATGAAGGGTCCCTGTTCAGCTTTCCTGCAGGCCCCCTTCAGATACTGGAAGTCTCTTATAAGGTCTCCATGCAGCCTTCTCTTCACCAAGCTGAACAGCCCCAAGTTCCTCCGCTGTCTTTGTTGGGAGGGTGCTCTGGTCCTCTTATCAACTATGGCCTGCATCTGCTCCAGCAGTTCCATTCCTTCCTTGTGCTGGGGACCCCAAAGCTGGATGCAGCACTCCAGGTGGGATCTCAGCAGAGCAGAGGGGCAGAATCCCCTCCCTTGCCCTACTGGCCACTCTGCTTTTGATGCAGCCCAGGATTCCAGTGGCCTTCTGGGCTGTGAGCGCACAGTGCCGGCTCATGTTGAGTTTTTTGCTGACATTGATTTGCCACGTGGTGGTTGCAGGCACTTTGGAGCTCAGGATCGGAGTTCAGCCAGGCTGTGACACTGGTGAAATGGATATAAACAGGATGCAATTCAAAATGTAAGGGCACATGCAAGCCAGATGCAGCAGGATAATTTGCTGTATGCATATACAAGGGGGCAGCAAGGCCCTTCAGAAAAGGATGTGGACATCACTGAGGTGATGGGTGTCATTACTGAGTGACTTGATGACACACAGATGTGAAGAAAAACAAAGGTTGCTGCTAGGCTATATAAACAAAAGTGCCACAAGCATAAGGCATGCCGCAATCATTCCACTTTATGAAGTATTAGGAAAGCCTCATACTTTCTGGATATATTCAGTTCAGGCAATACAGTTCAAGAAAAACTTACACCTATCAGAATCCATGAAAGATGATCAGCAGCCTAGTAACCATGACCTATGAACAAAGTTTCAAAGAACTTAATTTGTTTAGTCTGCTTATGAGAGGAGGAAAGGGAAAACGTGACAACCTTCAGGTTTGTAAAAAGTGTCTAAAAAAGAAACCAAACAAGTTGTTCTCCATCTTCAGGAGTTTAGACATAAGATTAGACATCCAGAAAAACTTTTCAGCTCCTTAAGGGCTCCTGTTCTCTTAAGACAGAGTGCTTTGCAGAGACTGCACAATCACAGAATCACAGAATGGGTCAGACTGGAAGAGACCACAGTGTGTCTCCTGGTCCAACCTTGCTGCTCACACAGGGTCATCCCAGAGCACATGGCACAGGATTGTTTCCAGACAGTTCTTCAATATCTCCGATGAGGGAGACTGCACAACCACTCTGTTGTGACAATGTGTTTCAGTGCTGGGTCATCCAAAGATCTTCTTCATATTGAGGTGGAACTTCCTGTGCCTCAGTTTCTGCCCATTGTCTCTTGTCCTATTGCTTGGCACTGCTGAGCAGAGCTTAGAAATATCCTCTTGGCACCCTCCCTTCAGATACTCACAGACATTGATGGGGTCCCCTCTCAGTTGTCTTTTCTTGAGACTGAACAGGCCCAGCTCCCCCAGCCTTTCCTCATAAGAGAGATGCTCCAGTGCCTCAATCATCTTTATTACCCTCCACTGGAGCCACTCCAGGAGCTCCAAGTCTCTCTTGTGCTGAGGAGCCCAGAACTGGACACAGCACTCCAAGTGCACTTCACCAGGGCTGAGTAGAGGGGCAGAATCACCTCCCTCACCCTGCTGACAATGATTTTCCTAATGCACCCCAGGATCTCATTGGCCTTCTTGGCCACAGGACACACTGCTGGCTCATGGACACCTTGTTGTCCACAAGGACCCCCAGGTTGTTCTCCACAGAGCTGCTTTCCAGTACCTGAGCCCCCAGCCTGTGCTGGTCCATGGGGTTATTCTTCCCCAGGTGCAGGACCCTGCACTTACCTTTGTTGAATTTCTGAAGGTTCCCCTCTGCCCATCTCTCCAGCCTGTCGAGGTCCTTCTGAAGGACTGTGCAGCCCTCTGGGGTATCGGCCACTCCTACCAGCTTTGTGTTGTCAGTGTACTTGCTGAGGAGCCATCTGCTCCTCCATCCAAGGATAGGTTAAACAATACTGGGCCCAGTATTGAACCCTGGGGGACACCTCTAGTGACAGGCCTCCAACCAGATGCTCCAACTCCAATGACACCATCTTCTTGAGAAGTTTCCAGAACCAAGATGCTGCAAATACTCGTCAGGCCTGCTTGGATAGTGGTATCTGTCCCTGGCGGAGATACAGCTAGATAATGTCTCAGGTGCCCTGTTTTAGATCATTCACCATTACATGGTAAGGCACAGCTGGTCTTTGCAGGGTGACAAGGGCATAACAGTGTTTCTCCCCACATTGCCGTGTTTTCTAGACACCACACCATATTCCCTGTTTTTAAAAGTGGACAGCCTTGCAGGATACATGGCACAACACCAGGAAGCCTAAATGAAGCTTAACCTGCTGTTCAGACAGACCTGCCCTTGAGCTGACAGAGGACAGCAGGGTCCCATCACTTCTTCATGGGAAATGGGGTGGTTTAGTTGCACTGTGGAGGCTCCTAAATTTGTAGTCTACCAGAAAGGCTAATTTTATATTTCCTGTGTACAAGAATCAGATGGGAAGACTTCTTGAATAGGTCCCTCATTTGGTGCTGGGTAGATAACAGGTGAAGATCTAGAGAGGAGGTGGAAGAAACCTACCCTTAGTCATGGCTGAAGTGAAACCCCTAATGGAAGGTAAGCTGCAAATGTGGAGTAAACGACAGTCTTTGAATGAGGTTTCATGACAGCAGGAGAAGGGGGGCTCAGTCTCCACTAGACCTTACAGCAGCTCTTCAGGAGGAGAGCACAATGAAGCTGCAGAGTCCTCCAGGGATTCAGTGTGAAGGTGAACCCGCAGGAGTCCTTCAGAGCCATGCCAGGCTTCTGCAAAAGGCTGTTCAGAGCAGACCTGAGCTGCCTTCCTTTTCACACAGACTTCTTGCCATTGTCTGCATGGGGAGTCCTCTTCTGTCTGTGCTGGTTCAGCCTGGTGCTGAAGTGTGCAAGCCACTCCTTCAAACTCAGATGCTCTGTGAAAGCTGGCTCAAGCAGTGGGTGCCTCTGCCAGAGGGTAAGCATGTTCACAGAGGCTGGGTGGAGTCTGCATGGAAAAACTAGACCCTAAACCCCTCTGGCACAGAAAAGCCAACCCACCACACATTAGTGTAATGGAAGCACATCTGCAGTGAACGAGCTGACCATTGTCTGGATTGCAGCTCTGAGAGAGAGGCCACTGTGGTATAAACATCTGTCAAGAGCAGATGAGGTCTGCAGCAGAGACATTCCCCACAGGTTTATATGATTTTCAAGGACCTGAGGTCAGTGATCTGTTTTCTGCTTCTCAGTGATTTCACAGAAAAGCGACGTCAGTGATCTCATGACCCATTAATAAATAATTCCTCCAAAGTCCTTGGCTGAATTGCCCTTGTGTAATGTGCAGGATGAAACCAAGGGGAATAGCTTCCTCCAAGATGTTATATTGCAGCTCAAGAGCATTTGATAAGGCCATCCTGCAGAGATTACAAAATCCCCTGTGCTTGGAAGGGAGGAGAAGGGGGTCACAGTGGATAATACAAATTAGATCTTGGAAAGTACCTTCTCTGGATGTTCTTCTTAGCCAAGATGAAACTTCCCCAGCAGTTGGTTCAGTTCTGCTGAATGAAGACATACACATCTATTCAACCCTCAGAGGCTACAACTGGCCCTCCAGACATTCCTGGCTTTCATTGGAAACCAAGTAGATTGTGTCTACACTGTTGATTTCTACCAGCCAGTAGAGCTTTGCTGTGTGACAGCATGAGGCAGAAAAACAGCCACACCAACCAAACATTTCACAAAATCTCATTTCTGTATCTGGCAAATTTGTTCCAGGGGCTGAGCTTGGAGGAGTACCACAACTTCATCCCCTCCCTGTCTGACTGTGGTGCTCAGGAGACTGAGTCATCCATTTTTCATGTGGAGCTTCCCTTCATTCCAAGGAAAAGGCTGTGCTTCCGGCATCCCTTGGCATGTGGGTTCCCATTCATTTGTGGATGTCCAGGCAACATGCCATCCCCACGACAAAATGGTTGCTGCTCAGTTCCTTTGCTATTAGTTCATCCCTTAGGATTTTGCTAAATTTCTCCAAGTCTTTTGGACAGTCTGAGTAGAGAGCACTCAGCATCTGGAGATTTTGCACTGTGTTCAAGTCAAAAAGGCTGCCTGTCCTTTTCCCTTGATTCCTGTAAGTCCTGCACAAGGCAGGACTGAATCAGATGTTTTGCTGCTCCATATTCTCAGGCAGCAGAGGTGTATTTGTTCCCATGACTTGTCAATGGGCTCTGTTAGCAGGAGTAAAAGGTGAGGGAACACGATATCCTCCCTCTTGCCTCCTGGTCAGGAGAATATTAGATTAATAAATATGCCAAGGCAAGCCAGCCAAATCAGGGCTTTCTGATTTGGAGAAGTCACCCAGAGCAGACTGGGTGGTCATCAAGTGGTCCCCTTGCTCTGGGGAGCACATAACACATCACTTCATAGTGGGGTCTGCTGATGTTCTCCTTGGTGTGGACAAAACTCCCCTGTTTTGCAGGTGGTAAACAAGCCCTGGACCTCATCCCTTGGCTCCAGGGCATACAGTTGCAAAGCTCCTCTGATCAGTGTGGGAGGAAGGCCTCCACCCTCCTTATGGCTGCCCAGTAATGATCCCCAGCTGTAAGCCTCTCCCTTCCATGCCTGGAAACCCAGGCTGGCCTCAAGGGTGGGGCAGAGGCTGTTTAACCCATTCCCTGGGCAAATGGATGGACAAATGGATGGATGGATGGATGGATGCATGCTCGCTCGCTCCCTAGCTGCTGCACTGGGAATCTCTCTCTGCTGGACTGGCTGCTTGGTTGCCAGAAAGGTGCTGAAAAGCTGGGGGTGCAGAGGTGCATGGGTTCATGTGCCAGGGGGAATAACAATGGTTTTGCTTGCTCCCTGCTCGAATATGCCCCAGGGAGCAGCATCTTCCCTGGATTGATGGCTCTGCAGGCCCTGGAGCATGACTGGGAGCTGTGCTGCTTGGTAGGAGGATGGGTTCTCCCCAACACCTTCTTCACAGGGCTGTTCCAGGGGCTCCTGCCAGCACTGTGGGGCTGGGGGTGTCTGTCTGGCAGATGTGCAGGTCTGTGGGTTACTGCAGGGTGCTCTCTTCTTTCACAGCCTGGCATCCCAGCAGCACCTGGGACTTTGGCTCCGTTTTTTAAGCAGCTTTTGTCCCTTGGAGAAGGTCGGCAGCAGGGAACCATCTCTGGCTGGCTCTTCCGTGCCGGCGCAGGCGAGTGGCCAGCTGCTGGTGTGATGCCTACGTAGCACCGGACCATGGAGATGGGGCACGGGATTCCTGAGGTGACAGGGCTGGAGCGCGAGAGCGGAGCGGCGCTGGATGGTGAGAGGCTTTCTCTGCTCATACAGCTAATAGACTAATTAGCAAGGAGCTCGAAACTTGGCTGTGTTTGTTGTCAAATGCAGGCCCCTTTCCAAGTGGTGTTAACAGCCTTCCCTTTTCACTCTGCGTACATTGTACAGCCAGGGCTTTTCTGCTGCTTTACAGAGGATTCTTCATTTAGTGATGGATATAGGCTGAATAGCTGTTGCAGCTATAGGTGACACCAGGGTCAGGAGCGAGGGGTGGCAGGGAGGGGGCAGGAAGGGGGCAGGGTCCTGGGGCTGGGAGAGCAGTGGGAGGCTGGGAGAGGGGATGGAGGGGGCACTGACCCAGCTGTGCGTAACACGCAGCTGGGCTGGGGGCAGCATGGAGCTGTGGGGACACTGCAGGCTGCCAGGGTGGCTCAAGGTACTCAGACAGCTGAGCTTCCCAGGGACCTGTGATGGAAGGAAGGGGTGTCCATAGGTGAGAGATGAGTGCATGGGCAAAGGTGTGCTTCCAAGCTAAAGGTATTGCTCCTTGTATGGCTCCTTGTGCCATTTGTCCACTTCTAATTAGGATGCATTTAAATTGTTTAAACGATTCTTTTGATAAGCATTCCCCTTTCACACCAGAGACAAAAAGTTCACAGAGGCGAGAGGCACTGGCAGGACGCTGGCAGCATGCGGGCGAGGGGCGGGCGAGCTTCCCCGCCGCCCTGCTGCCAATGCAAATCTCCCGGCGCAGCTGAGCCCAGACCAGGGGAAAACGGGAGGGTTTCCGCCAGGTTCCCACAAGCACGGGAGCCGAGGTTGTGCCTGCAATCACGTCTGCCCACAGGCAGTAGCCTTTGTAGGCGCCCCAGCTAATGGGTATTCACTGCCGGCCGAAGCAGGAACGCTCGCCACCCGTCCATCCGGACACCCGGCATTACAGTTCACTCCAGCGTCCCAAATGATGTGCTTCTGACTCGCCAAATTCAGCTCTTCCTTAGGAGTATTGTCTCTTGGTTCTCCCTGGTGTGCCTGAGACCGAAGTGGCTGGGGGCTCCTGAGGCTGCCCTGTTCCCCCAGGCCAGTGCTTTTTGCAAGGAAGGCGAGGGAGGGAGATGAGGGCTTTGCAGGAGTTTGCCTACAACCCCAGCTGGAGACAGGATAGATGCCTGCACCCCTGGCTATCCCTCAATGCTCCGCCGTGCCTGAAACAGGGTGTAATTCACATCTTCACCACACACTCAAATACTGCCCCAGCCAAGGCGAGGTGAGCACCTGCCAGCCACACACAAATATTATCTGGGTGTCATGGCAAATATTAGGCACAGGGCCTGGAGCGTGCCCCGCCTCCCCCTGAGCTCCATGAAGACTGCTTGCCCGCGGCAGGCCTGGCTTTCCCACAGACATTTGCAATGGCATGGCACTGCTGCTGCTGTTTTCTTTGGATTGAGGCCAACTGCTTATGGAAAAGCAGCTGAAGCAGCACGGACAGCAGGTAGCTCAGAGATGGGCTGGGGGGAGTGCCCTGCCAATGGCTCACTTCCCTGGCATGGCATGGTGTAAGTTGCCCAAAACCTCAGATGCAGGATGGTGGTTTGGCAGAGTCATGACTTCGTGACAAAAGCCATGACTGAAAGAGTGTGACATATCCACACTCATTCGTGTGATGCTTGGAGCCAGAAAAGGCTTCTAAAAACATGTCTTCTCATGCTGCCACAGATCCAGGAGAAATTGACTCCCTTTAACAGCAGCTGGGGGACCTAATATCAAACCAGGTAGTTGATCCCTCTTACACTCTTGCTGCTTACTGCCAGGCTTTTGCCCCTGTAAAATTTCTTTGAAAATCATGCGATGTGCACTCCATTCCAATCCAAATTTAGCCAGCCCATGACTGCCTGGGAGCTGGTGACAGTGTGTGGAGTGTGACTTGCTACCACATCATGCTGGTTGTGCTCATCTTCCCCAGCTGAGCCACTGACCCAGCTGCAACGTGGCCAGAGACACTTCTGAGATGGCTGTGCAGACTGCCGGGGTGCTGAGCACTGGCACTGACAAGCTCAGGATCTCTGTTTGGGCCTCAGGGCCAAAGTTTTCCATGTGCATCAGCTTCTAGCCTGGAAAATAAGTTTGGCAACAGGGTCAGGTTTCCAGCTGAGAAGAATGAATGATCTCACCACCAACTAGACTATTTCCAGAGCGACATTTCCCAAATGGAGTGCTCCAGTGCTAAGCTCCTCTGAAGCAGCGCTGGTGGCACATGGCGGGGCCAGGCTGTTTCCCCTTGTGCCAGCTCAGCTTCATCATTTCCTTTGCTTATCCCCTTTGTGTTAGGGATTTCAGTGCAGAGACCTGGCTGTATTTGCATTTCCAGCTTGTTTCTATATTTGCCTCTCTGGGTCTGGATGTCTCCATCAGGTTTCTGAATGCTGGTAATTCCCACCCTTTCATCTCCCTTCTAAAATCTGTTTTAATTTCACACATCTGTTAATTTGTCACTTATTTGGGATCCAGGCCTAGAGGTTGGGCAACCATGGAGGCAGTCTCTCTTCCGGATAGTTCTCAGTTTAAACAACCCCTGTAATTCCCATTGAACAATCTCTTCCCTTCTGGGCCTTTCAGTTTATCCCTTAACTTGTTTTCTCCTTTCTGCCCCTTCCCTTATCTGACTACACCACTTCTTACACTTTTCGTACCTGCTTTCTACAGCTTCCCACCTGCTTCTTCTTGGCCCTTCTTCTTCCTCTTCCCCAGTGACCTGCTTGCTTCCCTGGTGACAGAGAGGTTGCCACATCACCCCAGCACTGTGCCCAGTGGTCTGAACAGAAGTCCAACGTGCTTTTGATGGACCGTGCCATGCCTTGACCAACATGCCTTTCCACTAGAAGTACAGAACTGAACAGCCCACACATTTTGAGAGCTCTCCAGAGCTGGTTTGGACCCAGGAGCTTGGGCTTTGTTTGCATGTCTACCCATCCTAGCTTCTCTGCTTGGGCTACCTGGATCAAAGGCTCACTCTTCCTCACTGAGCACTGCAAAGGCGGTTTGCAGGATGCAGTGAAGGAAGGATGTGATTAGATCTGCCTCATTTGCCTCCATTGAAAGGAATGTGGTGGCAGCCCATTGCCAATCTAGCTTTTTCCAGTTTTATAGAGATATAATTACTCATCTGCTTCAAGAAACCTGGATTGTTATTTGGCACCCCCTATTTTGCCGTGACTAGAAGGATGAATTATAAATCTGCTGTGAACATGATGTGTTAGTGGCGGTCAGGCATGCTTCAGGGCAGGGGTGAGGGGCAGGGGCAGAGCCAGGGCCTCAGGGCTGGGCTAGCAAGCCGCAGTGAGGACACGAAATTGAAAAGTGCTGCCTTCACGCGTGTCAGGCCTGCTTAGACACTTAATGCTCTTAAAGGCCTTTGCTCTCTGATAGCCAGAGGCTGGATAGTGGCCTTCTACAGTGAGTAACTGAGAAATGAATAAAATGTTTACAAGCACGATTGATGTGAGCTCAGAAGCTGGTGTTCCTGCCTGCCCATGACATTTGCCTCTCCCTGCCCACAGTCTTTTGTGTTTCCCCTGCAAAGAGCCAGGGCTCTGCAACAATGTGCACTGGGCTGGTCTGCAAGCAACACCCAAGGGAGGTAACTTGCTGCCCAGGAGCATCTCAGTACCCTGAAAAGGCACCATCCACTCCCAAACCCAATGCTACTGCTTCCCCTTGGGTTTGTCTACTGCAGGATGAATATCTTTCTCAGAGGATCTCAGTTGCTGAAAGTCCTCCCCTCTAAGAGCAGTTGTTTGGGTTGGGTATCCCAAAAGTGTGCAGATGGAGATGCTAATGGCAGAGAAATCTAGCTGACAGGCGGAGTGGTGACCCACGGGAGCCGCTGCGGGCTCTATCCCTGCATAGCTACACTGTTGCTACCTCCCCGGAGAGCAGAAGGGCTACGTGCTCTCTGGGACGTAGGGACACCTTGGTTGTGGTGTTGGCATATTCTTAGTCATGCCAAGGGTGGGTTTGAGTAATCAAGTCACTACGTGCCTGCTGTCCAGTGTGTGATATTCCAGGGACTTTCCTGCCCCAATGGTGTCACCCACGTGTGTGTAACTGTTACTGACAGCTGCTGACTCATGGGTGCAGCACACCAACTGTCTCCAAAATATCTGGAAAGCTCACTGATTTTCAGGAGATGAGGAGGAGACTAAGACTTAACTCCCAGTTGGCCTGTGACATAATGCACAGAGGTGCACATGAAGAAACCACGTCTTCTGAAATGCTCCACTGTATCAGTCCCCTTCCCTTCCCTTCCCTTCCCTTCCCTTCCCTTCCCTTCCCTTCCCTTCCCTTNTCCCGAAACCTTCCCAAAACCTTCCCTTCCCATGAATATCGGGGAAATTGTGTGTGAGTGTGGAATATGAATGTTGGGTGATTTGGGGAGGCATTTTGAGTGGGGGGTACAAGTGAGACTTCCTTTTGTTCCTGAATTTGTGCGTGAGAAGTGGGAGCAGGGCAGGATGCTCCCCAAGAGGGGTGCAGGAGGTGGCCAGGATGCCGGGGGTTGAGCGGAGGGAGGGAGTTTGGTTCTCTGTGGGAGCTGTGCCGGGCTGGGAACCGCTCCGAAACTGCTGACACAGGCAGAAGGGAGCAGCAGCAGCGGCAGCGTGATCCCCGGCACGGCATCGCACACGGGCCAGCGGGAGGAGGCGTGCGGCCTTGGGACAGCGGAGGTCACAATTTCTCCCTCTTAGGTCAAAACTGGCAAGCCTGCCGGTGAGGCAGAACCACACACCTGCCCGCTTGGGAACCTGTGAGCACCTGGATGGCAGCGGGCGGGGATGTGCGCGGTGGCACCCGCTGCCCGTGGGGCTGGCCGGGGACACGCAGCGTGTCACCAGCAGCTGCCGTACTGCCTGCCGGTGATGGGGCTGGTGCAGGAGCCCCTCGGCCCAGCTGCGGGCAGGGCGGTGCCAGCCCGGGCGCTCGGCGCTCCGCGCACGTTGCTGACCGCACGTACATGCCCACAGCCCAGAAGGGCCTGGCAGAAGCCGTGTGTCCCGGGCTCCCAGCCGCCCCTGCCGCGCTGCTTGTCTGCCTGCCAGCCAGTGCCCCATGGGCTTCCTCCCTCCCTCACTCTGGCTTTCTTTTTGCTGCTTTTTTTCCCAATTGCCCTGTTGCATAAGGAGAGGCGGAGGGCACAGAAAGAGGGGATGCCGGCAGTGAATGGGAGGCAATAGGGGATGGGAGAAGGGCCGGGGGCATCACTGCTTGGTCTGTTTGGAAAGAGATGGGTGCTCATCCCACCACCACAATCGCTTCCAGAGAAGTCACTTCCTTCCCTCCTTCTGCTCTTTGTTTCATGCCACAAAGGAGGAGCGGACGGTCTCCGTGCCAGGCAGGGAGCATGTCCCCCGTGGGGGGGCAGCGTGCTCCAAGCAGCTGCTGTGCCTACGACTAAGTCTTTGTCCCAGCTCCTGCTGCCCAAAGCAGAAGGGTTCTGCTGCCAGGTGGGGCTGGGACCCCTGGGCCTCTGCCAGCATGGACTAAGCCACTGCTTCCCCTCCTTCCCTGTGTCACATCAGGGTCTTGCTGTGACACATAGGGCTAGGTGGCCTGGCCCAGATTTTGGGGTAGGTGGCTGATCCATATGGACATTGTACAAAACACAGCGGTCGGTGGTGATGAGGAGCTCTGTGACAGAAACACCGTCAGATGAAGGGGCCTATGTGTTGTCAACTCAAATGATGGATGGAGGATTAAATGGGAGACACCAGGACCCTTCTGGACATTGGTAGTATACTAGGGTTGCTTTCGTTCATGTTTGTTAGTGCTCCCTGTGATGTCCAGGATGATGTCCCTCTCCCCACTGTTCCTTCAAATCCCTGTCTCTTTTCCACCTTGCAACAAGTTCTTTTCCCCCCACCTTTTCCAGCCTGAGTTCTTTGCACGGATATCAGGGAAATCTACCCCTGTATTGTCATGACCCCAGAAAGGCAAAGGTACTATGGCAGACTCTTGGCCATAGTACTGTGCAAAGCCCTCTGATGCATTTTTCTCCATCCCTATTTTGTAGGTAACCCAGGGCAGAAGGAAACCAGGTGAACCCTGACTCAAGGTTTGAGGGGGATCTATGAGTTTTGCGTTCATTAACCTATGAATCCTGCTTACAGCAACAGCACATTGGATACTCTTTCTTTCTTTCATTTTTGTCTTCCATTTGTTTCCTTTCCAGAAACTCTGTACAATCACTGACTGGGAACAGTGAACTCATCCCTCATCCAGGGAGGCTCAGATTCTCATGGTCCCTGCCCTAGACTTCCCAATCACCCTACTGTTCATAGTGAGTCTCCCCCGTTACTAAGAGAAAAGGGTATGATGTTTTTCTTTGAACCCTCTCATGGTGAATGTGTCTTTCTGACTGTACCTCATGGCATCACCTTCACTCACCACGGGAATGTCTGCTTACTTCCAACATGCCCACAGATGTCAGGGGGCAGCTTGCCTCAGTGAGACCTCATGCCAGCAATACATGTTGTGCCAGCAGCCTCAGTGCACCAGCGGGACTCACTCCATGGGCATGTGCTCCCCGTGAAGCTTGCCCTGGCCACGCTTACAGTGCTGGCCCCCACAGCCAGCCACATGCTGCTGTCACCTCCCCTGGTGTGTGCCTGAAGGAGCTGCTTAGTGACCTTGCCCATTTTATTCCTGACTTGCTTAGAAATCAGAATGCCTGTTTTCCCAGACACACTGCCTCGTGCTGGCACTGCAGTGTTACACACACTCCAGCACTTGTGGGTGCTGTTGGATATGGTTCTGTGTCCTCAGTGTGGAGGTGAATCGCCCTTCCCTCACCCATGTTTCTCCCTTGGCATTTGTCCCTTGATTCTTTACCCTGAAGATTTTCCCTCTGAGCTCTCTGCTGTTGTTCTGGCAGCAATTCCAGTCCCCTCTGACTCTCTTGTCCATGGAGATGGTGACCAGTGAGGCCACAGGGCTGACTGAGTGGTGGATGTCACAGATCACAATGGGCTCCACCTCATTTTCTCCTAAGCCTGAGCCAGTCTCTCATTTCAGAGAAGTCTGTCCATTAACTCTCAGGGCTGGAGAGTACAATTATGTGTGCTTGTATAGCTTGAGGCTTTCTAACCAGCCCAAGTAAGTGGTTTTCACCTTTTCATCCAGTTGCTTCCTGTAAGAAAAGACACATCCGTTCTCTTTGAGTACAGATCTCACAAATGAATACAAACCTCTCACATGCCAGCACTGGCTTTCTTCTGTCCTCATTCCTGGAGAAGAATCTTCTGGCCTGCACGTACCTTTGGCTCTCCAAAATCATATTTGAATTAAGAAAATCTTCCTTCAGCAGAAGGTTTGTGCTTTGATAACAAAAGGAAATCCCTGAATTTGTTGATGTTCTTGGGAAACTTCTCCAAGTCCTTTCTCTGGTACTACAGGGGCAGTGTGGACAGTGCTGATTTCTTTATGTGAGCCCGGCGTGTCTCAAGCCATGCTTGAGGCTGCGGGTCGG
Source organism: Drymodes brunneopygia (assembly GCA_013400955.1). Classification (NCBI taxonomy): domain Eukaryota; kingdom Metazoa; phylum Chordata; class Aves; order Passeriformes; family Petroicidae; genus Drymodes; species Drymodes brunneopygia. The sequence continues at coordinate 1,062,449 of VZTZ01050758.1, forward strand.
TAATGAGGGCAGTCATTTGTTTGGGCTCCTGTGGATAATTCTGTCAGGGCCAAGCACTCTGCCAGTGAGCTTCTTTTAAGGACTGATTTTCTTTTACACAGTCAGGACTCAGACAGCCTATTATTAACCTCAGAGCCTGATGGCTTGCTTTGCATTCCCATTCCAGTCTGTGCTTTCACTGATTCCAGCACACAGCTACTGCACTTCCACGCACCCATGTTGCTTCCCTGCACTTGCTTCGAGCCCTGCCTCACCAGACCACCTTTGCTAATGTTGCTCCTCAGTGAAACTTGTCGTGTCCTTCACCCATCCACAGAGGAGAGGCTCTGTGAGGACAGTGTTGAGTTTTCAGTCATCCTGTCCTAGTTACTTGTCCCAGCAATCCAGAAGGGAAATATGGCCTTCCTCCTCTAGATGGGAGAAGAGACACGGCAGCAGCAAGTGGAAAGCCAATAGCAAAGAAAAAGCTTCAATACAAAGCTCCAGGGTGCCAGGCTTAGGTCAGAACAAATTCCACCAATCCTGAAGGAGAACAGTAGGTACAAGTGTGTATTTTGCCCATACCCAAGCAGCTGTGTCACCTCTGACAGCAGGAAAGGCTGAGAGGGGCTTTGCTAAAAAGGACTCATAATGAAGCTGGGCCTGAGCTCAGACCTCCTGCTTAAAAGGTCCCTCGACGTGTGAGGAAGCAAACAGCAGTGACCATAGCAGGGCAAGTCTCAGAGACCATGGGAGGTCTGAGGGTGCCAGGCAAAAGAAGGGACAAGCCTATGCCAACACATCTCCGTGGAGAGGTGAAGCAGGCATCCAAAAATAGCCCACCCTACTGCCAAGAGCAGTGAGCCTTTGATAAACAGTTTAAAAATATCCTCAGTGGGAAAGACATTGCAGGTCCTTCCATCTGAACAGAATTTGTGTCCTGTTTGCATTTCCATGCCCCTGCCGGCTTGCCGTGCAGCAGGTTGCTCATGTGATGCCTGCTGCCTGCAGGTACTGGCCCTGGCTGGGATGTGGGCAACCATGAGGGACTGAGAAGATCCTTGGCTTTATTTTGCTGCTACAGCAAGAGTTTATCCTGGCTGGAAGCAGGAGCAGGGAGGCAGTCTGATGGGGACGTGCCTGGTCAGAGCTACAAGGTGCTTTTTGTGTTGCAGCTTCCCATCCTCCTGTAGACACGAGGGAATGGCTTGTGTGGGTGTCAGGCAGAGAGGGGAAAGTGCAGGGAGGTCTGCCACAGGAAACGGGAGCCAGATTAGCCAAGGGGCAGCATGTCCTGGAGATCCCTTCCTAGGGAAGGGGGTTTTTGGGGACCCTCTGCTTTGTGTGCCCTCACCCAGCACTGAGACGTGGAGCAGGGACAGAGAGAAGCCCTCCCCACCTCCTCTTCACATGCCCAAGATAACAGTACAGGCCATAGCCAGGAGATCACACTGGGATGCAGCCCCATTTCCACCAGGCTGCCCCTGGACAGCAGCACCTCTCTCTAGGGAAATTGGGGTTTTGTGGGCTGAATGCGCTGATGTGCTGTTTCTGCAGCGGGTGACCTCAAATCTCTGGTTGCCTGCACAGGAATCCCTGGCACAGAGGAGAGCAGCAGGGCTCACTGCACTGACAGTGCTCTTGGGCACTGTGACTGCAGTGCTGTATGAAGGGACAGTGCTTATATCCCCCTTTGCCCAAGGCCACCACACACCCTCCTCTGGGTTCGGGACACAGACCCTGCCCTGCCCCTCTGCCCCAGCTCCCTGGCAAGGCCCCCTCCACAGCAGGGCCTGGAAAGGAAAAGTTATGTACTGACAGAAAAGCTGTACTTGGAAAGGTTATTGTATTGCTCTGGTGGGTGGGGGAGAGTGTGATGGAGGTGGGGCAAGGCAGGGGCCGACAATCCTTCTCCAAACGTTGTCACTCTTGTGCAGTGATCCTTGGAGAGCCCTTGCCGTTCTGCTGCCAGCAGGCAGGAGCCAATTAAGGGCAATTAGGGTGGAAGCGGAGAAGGCGCCCCTTTAGCTGCCGCCAGAGCGGCCACTGGGAGCGCTGGCACGGCTCCACAATGTAAGGTTATTAGAGTTCTCCCCCATATTGTCCTTGGAAGAGATGCTTCGGAGCCGTCTGCTCGGAGCAGGGAGATGAAAGGGAGACACCCTTTGATGTGTTTACCCGTTCACACAGTGCCTCTGTGGGGAATCAGCCAGAGCACTGCTGCAGCACCTTCCACCACTCCTAGTCACCCAGGATGGTTACCCTGGTGTCTGAGGTGTCCCAGGCAGAGCATGATCCCCCAGGGCACACACGTGGCCTCTGCCCCATACAGTGAGTCCTCTTCCATGAAACAAAATGCAGCAGGCAAGAGCAGAGAGCAGCAATGAGGACAGAGGATCTGGGGCAGAGGGAGGAAGAGATGCACTGCCGACAACGAGTGGCCTGGCTGCTGCCATACCATACCATACATGGCATGGTCCCAGGGCTCTTCCTGGGTGCCTGCAGGCTCTACAGCTGGATACTGGTAATCCCAAAGCCTCCCTCTTTTCTGCATGTACTGCCACAGAACATCAAACAATATGGAATGACAGTGATGGAGCTTCTAACAGCCTTGTTGCCTATTTTGTCCCAATATTTGCAAAGTCCCCTTCCTTGGCCATCTCTTCCTCCCCTACAGTTCAGGCAGCTGAGGAACAGCAGAGGCAGAAGATGGGACAGCTCTGTGATGTGTCATGAAGACATCTACTATACTTGCAGGAGAGATGGTCCTTCCAGTCCCTGCTCTGCTGGCCTGAGTACTCAGTGCCTCTGGGCACCAGTGTCCTGCCAACATAGCACAGAGTTTCCTAAAATGTTGCCCACAGCACCTTTATTCCTTTCCCCCTCTCCATTCTGCTTCTTGGACAGTCCCTCTTCCCCCCTAGGGGCCACACCTCCCTATCCTTGTTTTCTCACACTTTACTGCTCCCAGTGTCACCGTGCCCATCCTGTGTTGCTCCCTGCATTATTTTCACTGCCAGAGAACCACAGCGGGGCTGAAGCTGGAAGAAGAAATAGGTGCAGCTTTTACCACTGGGCATGGGCTGAGGTGGGATGGGAGGAAGGTCCATGACAACTCACCATTTTCACAGAATCTGTATTTTTCCTGCATCCAGGAACTGCTGCCGAATGGACTTCAACTTTTCTTGATGTGGGGGAGAGCAGGAATGCTGTCAATGTCAGACAATCAGTCTTTCTGTTCCAGACTCCAGGCATTATTGGTTTGTGCCTAGCTCCCCAAAGTCCTTTGCAATCTAAGTGACTCTACTGAGGTGAGTCTTTGGGCAGGGGTACTGCTCTGCCACCCTTACTCTCTGCTGGATGGCTCCTTGCATCTCCAAGCCAGCCAAAGCTGCTGCCTCCAGCACTGCACACAGAGCACAGTGAGAACAACAGGCTCTGAGCATGCTGCCTCACAGCCTCCAGAGCAAAGGTGGCCCCAGGGCACTTCCCGTGGATTTTCCACCCACAGGTGCCACCACCCTTCCGGAAGGAAGCAGTCAGCCTTGTTTTGAGCAGCTGCCTTGCAAATGCATCCTTTCCAGTGTGCAGCTGCCTGGCCCAGGACAAAGCAACCTGTGGCCTCCAGGAGTGAAACACAGCGCTGAAAACTGGAAGTGCTGTGCACAGACAGAGCAAATGATGCTCTCCACCAGCTCCTGTGACAACCACCTTTCTGCTTTTCAGTCTTTGTCATGAACAGGAATGCTCTCTTATAGTTTCTTTTCCTGCCTGGTGCTGCCTTTGCATCTGCTGCAGAGCAGAAGTTCAAGGAGATGGATGCAGACTTTGGTCTGCTTTGTGAAAATACTTCTAGTGTTTTCAGGTTAGGTAAAGATCTTTCGTTAACAAATCCTACCTGCTGACCCCAAAGCACATGAGATCCTCTCAGATTTTTTGCCAGCATTCCTCATGCTTTTGTGTAGCTCCAGACAGGAAACAATGCTCTTGGAAAAGCTTCTAGCAGCTCCAGAACGGGTCCCTGGGAACTTGGTGAGCTAGTTACAATGCAGAGCTCAGAAGTGCTCTTTCCACATGTGCTACCCCTTGGAAGCCAAGGAGGGATTCCTAGGGCCAGGAAGAGAGAGTGTATGCCACCATGTGGCAGCAGATTCCCAAGTGTGGAGCTCAGGAGAGCTTCAGGCAGGCCCAGCTCATTGCTCAGGCTGGAGGACGGCCTGGCCCTCACAGGCAGAACTTCAGCAAGGAGTTATAACCTTCTGTGCACAGACAGGGAGGTGCTGTACAGGCACCCTGCACCATCTCCAAAGGCACCAGCCACCTCCTCCATGGAGGTAAGATTTATTCTGCAATAGAGCAGCCCTGGAATTTACCATGGAAGACAATATTCATCTGAGAATTGTGTTCCAGCACCAAAGACCCATTATTCACAGTGACAGCCTGCAGAGCTGAAAATAAAAAAAGAACAAAGTCAAATCAAGTAGCTTTGGACAGAAACCACCCTGCCTCAAGGCAGAAGACAACTTCTAAGCAAGAGAGACAACTTCTGAGGAAGAAACTCTTTTGGAAGCACATTATCCCACTGATGCAAAGCTTCTTGCCTTTCTCTCAGAAGCAACCAAAAACACAGAAAACTTTGGGCGAGATGGAGGCTTAATTTGATCCAGACTGCTCTTATCTTCTACATTTTCACTGTAAAAAAAAAAGAAAAAAAAAAAGAAAAATGTTTCTCATCTTTCTGGCAATGAAGAGAGCCCTAAATATCTGAAGTTAATATAAAAAGCCACTGCATTGTTTGTAGTCTGAATTATGCTACAATGAGGGCTCTGAGCTGTCACTCATATCAACAGGCTCTTAACTCTAAACTCAGCAATGGCCACTCAAGCTTTAGATTCCCTCTCTATTGCATGTTGCCTGAGGATGTGTTTATCCCCTAGGCTTTATACTGCCCTCCTAGACATCAAAATGCCTATTTCTGCCTCCTCAACAGCTCTTCCAGGGTGTTGCACAGTAACTGCTACCCTGTATTCTATGAATACAACACTGTCAGCTTAAAACGCATTTGAATATAGAGAGGAGTTGCATGGGCACAACTACCTAGTTGGGTTACTTGGGTATTTCATTCTCTTAAGTGCTAGACTGTAATTTGAAGGTGTGAATGAAGCTATTGACAAGTCTGAGATCTTTTGCCCTGGCAATCCAGGTAGTCCAAAGGGCTCTGTTCCCAAAAAAACTTGGAGTAAATTTGTCTTGAGCATTTGGATCCATGCAAGCTACTGCTATATTAAGGTTTAGCTGACTTTGGTTGCTGGGACCTGATCACCCCAGGTGTTTTCCAAATTCTCCTATTCTTTGTTTTTCAGAGGAAATGTGTCTAAGAGGCTGGACCATGCTGGCAAACCTCCAAGGCCATATGCTGATTTGCCCTGGTGGAGACTCCAACCTGTTGTTGCTGTCTGGGAAAACCAGATCCATGTGTCCTTGAGAAGAGCACACAGAAGATCAGAGTGTGGACTGGGGAAAAATGGACCAGATCTACCTCTTCTGCTTCCCTCTGTGCTTGTGCAGGGTAGAGCAAAGCATCGACTCAGGGGGCAGGGTGAGCCTGTGGAAACCAGATGCAGCACAGAGGAGGAGGAGGAGGAGGAGGAGGAAGGACACGTGGCCTTCAGTATCAGGATGGGAATGTGGGACCCCAACTTGCAAAGGTCATCCAGTTGGGCTTACACGCCAGCTCACACTGGCTGGGGAAACAGGTCTTCATCTACAGCAGCAAACACTCAAAACAAATCAAAAAGCATTTAAAAATATTGTCCTGCCTAGCTGCTCCAGATGAGTTTTGTAGTGAATCTGGAGGTGCCTTTTCCCTGGAGTGCTGTGCTCCCATTATGCTGCCCAGGAGCTGCATGGGATCAGAGCTTGGCACCATGGGTCACCAGGGACAGTCACCTTAATCAGCTTAAACCACAGCTTGACTCAGGCCTCCAGCTGTGCCACCCATCCCAAGGGAAGGTCTCTGAAACAGTGACCGCCCTAAAAATTCCTGCTGTGGTCACTTTTGTAGAGTCCTGCTCGGCTCAGAGAGGGACGGGGAAAGCAGTTAGTGGCATTTTGTCTCTAAAAAGTAGAGTGTTTCAGCTGTGATTCATTTTGTCTGGGGATTTGGCCTGTTTTGCTAATTTGTG